>JABVXU010000293.1:0-69721 GCA_013365365.1 Cruorifilaria tuberocauda
TTGAATATGTTTTTAAAGAAAGATCCTTTATTGGATGTTTATCCATTTGATATAATTTTGATATAACATTTGATATAACATATGACTTTTTGTAATAAGCCTTTCAGGTATTAAAACTTATTTCACTCTAATGTAAGACTATAGAATTCCTCCGATGATTAATGTTGAAAGCCTCTCAGAAAAACATCATTACAATATGGAAAATTGATTCAGATTTGATATTTAAAAATTAGATAAAAAAGCTTCGCATGATTTGCTATCATTTTTTCTAATCTTTTATGTATGTATAGATCGGAATGAGGTATTGTAATTTATATGCAAAAGATATTTTGAAAAGATAGCGAACATACATTTATCCAAAGGCGATTCATTTTATTACACAATTTTTAGTTTTGATCCGATTTTCGATGTTTCATAGCTCCGTTGAAGGCATCTTTCCACAAAAAAACGAAAAAAAGCTTCTTATCGGTGCAGCTTCTTATAACATTGTGTTAAGAGAAAGATAAAAAGGAATGAAACAACGGAGTTTAATTCGAAATAGCGGACAGCTGTCCTATTTCAAATACCGAGATATCTTTAGCTACAACGTTGTATAATATAGATAGAAAAGAAGATCAAATGAAATAACCTTAATCTTTAGTTTTATCTTTTTAATCAATCAGAAAATTTTCTAAAAAAGTTATAATTTGCTTTCAAACTTCAATTACAACTGTTAAATCAGATTGAGATTGAAAGAATCAATGCAAAATATTTTAATAACAAATTGAATAGCTTTATTTTTCTCATAAAATTATAGATTTTTCCGATATGGCAAGAAAACTAACTAACGTTTCAAACAATTTCATCTTCAAAGAATATCATTCAATTTTAATTTGTTTAATAAATGACTATCTAACATCACTTTCCAAATAAAGAAATGCGAATTATTTAATAAATGATTGCTGAAAAATAACAATGACAAATTAGGAAATTATATTGATCATTGAAATCATTAAAAGAAAGTGCTATAAATTATGTTCGAATATTTCACTGGAGAATTATACGAAATTCAAGCATAAAAGAAGAAAAGTAAATTTGACAGATGAGATGATTTTAACTGAAACATACATCAAGACGAGTCATTACGTTGAAAATAAATGAAATAATAGAAATCAATAGAAATACAATAAAAGATGAATTCATTCAATAAATCCAACTGTCGAAATTTGATAAGCTGTTTATAGAATTGTCTCCACACTGATATTGCAGCGTGCTGTCAAATGTGCACCTTGTACTTTGATCACTAATACGTTAAAGAAGTTTGCGATAAATTTATACATTTTTGTATATCAATCATTTTTCAACACAACGAAATTTTCAACAAAAATTTTGCAAATGTGTGATAATTTATTATTATTGAATCTTAACAAGTTTACGAAGAAAGTGGTTTTCGTTGAAATTAAACATGTAAATGGACAATTTAGCTATAATCGTATTGAGCTTTGTTTCATGCATACTCCCATTTCATATCTTTTTTTTTAAATGAATCTTTTAATCTTATTTTTAGTCCTATTTCCTATTTTTTTCTTAAATTTACTAATCACTTTTTAAGAACTGAAAAGATAACTATCAGTTGTAATTCAAATCATCTATTTTTCTGTTCAATAAATAATAACAAAGCTTAAAAGTCATACTTTTCACCAACTGTTAATTATTAAATCGTTAAATTATATTTTATTGAATAATTTATAAACATAAATATTAACTTCTTGATCATTGCATATCACTGACGATGCACATCACTTATAGCTCAATGATTCTCCACTATTTCAACAACCAAACTATGCTTACTTTCACGGCCGCAGGTATCAAGTAAACATTTGATGATGAAAAATCTCAAAAATTTGTCTTAATTTCATTCAACATTTCAATATTCATTCCAACCTTTGAACTTCCTTCATCGATGAATATCTTTCAGAGAGGAAATCCGACACTTTGTTGAAAAACTAGCGGTACTATGGAATCAAATTAATAGAAAATAAATTCTTAAAATAAGTGTAATATAAAAAGAGCAACCAATTAATTTCCATTTTATATTATTCATATTATATTATTTTAAGTAATATTTGGCCTTGTGATGAACTTTGATAGGACAGAATTTGCATCATTTTTACGAAAGTTCTTTTTTGATATTAGCAAAAACAAATATTTTCGTAGCAAAGATTTATTTTATTGGTTGGCGAATTATTCAGTTCTTCTACGAACATAATAAGATAAATATTAGAAAATCTCACGAGTAAAACCAATCATTACATGTAGTATAAATTATGGTACGGTTGATAGAATTGATAGAATAAATAATCTTCAAGAAGTAAATTGAATATAATGAAATGATAAGGTAAAAAAGTGAATAATCAATGAGTGCAATATGCACTGATTTGGAGGCTTTGTTTATGCATTTGAACAGAATTAGAGTTAAATAAACAATATTTTAAGATCATTTGACAAGTGAAGTGCATTGTTTACAGTCCTTTTGAAGAGAGAAAGAAATGAGTGGTTAATATTTTACAATCATTTAAACATAATTTGTAGCTCTTTGAAGAGAAAGAAAGATTAACATTTTACGACAGTTAAACTATTCAAGAGCAATATTGTGGTATAAATCTTTACACCGCAAAATCAAAATTTTTTTAGAGAATTTATTTTATATAAATATCTCGGTTTTATCTCAATTCGTTCTTCGTTCTCTTTCACTTTACGTTCGATTGGATGGTGCAATTGGAACAAATTAATTTGCAAGCTATTTATTAATTAGTGCTATTTCTTCTCTTGACGCAATTGATTTGGGTCAAATTGCAATTTTTTGTTTGATTCAAAAAATTGAACGATTGAACTCATTCTATTCTATTTATTCATTTAATTTAAAAATGATTAGAGAAATAAAAATTAGCAATATAGATTATCCTCTTGTCTATACATTTTTTGGTATTGATGCTTTGATATCCTATACTGTCACTTTAGCTTATTTCTTTTAATGATAAACGAAATTTTCACTTTCTCAAATGTGTTAAAAAAATTTTTTCCTTGCTAATGGAATTTTGGATAAAAATATGTTTGTAATTCATATTGATTAGATGAATAGTACCTCAGTAGATCATTAAATTAAATTTAAGGCGAAAGAGAAATTCCTCTTTCAGCGTTGATTGTAATTTTCTTTTCAGCAAATGTTTGAATCACAAGCAGATCAGAAAGTGATATTAAAATTGATAATCAAATAAGTACCATAGAGAATGTAATGGCTTTCTCATTCCATCTGTTCATCCAGCTATATATAACTTTTGTCTCAAACCTGCATATTATCATTCAAAAATTTCAAAAATGTCCATTGAACAAATTTTGTCCATTTTGAAAGCATTTCGGCTCATGGCACCAAAACAGATTATGAACGTTTTTTGAGAGAGAGCTTTGGTTTGCCGCGGTGAAATTGTAACGAAGATTTTTTTACTCTATATAGAGGTTTATTTCTCCTGATATTTTATCGAATTATCAGAGGATAACTCGGGAAGGTCTGATAAGGTGGTGATGTAAGAGAATATCAATAATGAGATCGACTATTGAAAATTTATCTTGAGACTTCAAGGTTAAGCCACTTCCCATGGCGGAAATTCAAAATCATCTATTAGATGGGATTTGAGACTTCAAATCACAAAATAAAGAACTTGCATCAAAAAATAAATAACTTATACATAGCTTGAATGGTGAGATCAACATCAACAATCATTTCGTGAACGAAACTTATTTGATAAAAATGGTCACGAAGTTGTTCGAGATGAAGTTAATTATTAGCGTCGAATCGTTTTATAATTTGATAATTTTGATGATGGAACTAAAAGTCATTTGATACATGAAATTAATAGTAAACAAAAGGTCATTTACGATATCGTTGAGAATCATTGATTAAAAATAAACAAGCATGACGAATTATTTGCCTATAAGTAAAACATTACTGTCATATAAATTACAAGCCAATTTCGGATATCGACAAATTCATTCTAAAAGGCACTTTCTGGCATCTGTAAAGAAGTTCCAATGAGATGTCAACAGCGCCACTTCCCATAACAGAAATTCAAAATCATCTATTAGACGGAAATGATAAATGAATATTTCCTTCTGATTTGTCCTTCCGATTTCGACTAGCATTTTTTTGATAGCGCCGGGAAACCGAAACTGTTTCTATTATCGAAAAATTGAGAAATTTTATAAAATTTTCTATCTAAATAATAGAAATTTCTTCTATTTTGTCGTTTATCCAATTCAGTTAATCTACCTTAAATTCTGTATCTTTTACTAATCTTTACTTTAAAATCTGTTGAGTCAATTTAGATTGTAAATTCTTTCATTCTAAAACTGAGCTTATATTCTGTGAATTGTATCGTAGCATTTTCTTGCCACAGCCATTTTTATATCCATTTAATTGTAGCATAAACACGCCATAATAATTGAGCCTTAGAAATGGAAGTGCAAAAAGGATTTTAGAGATTCAGTGGTCAAATCTCTCGATAATTTATTTCTATTGTTGTTACTGCTTTATTTGTTAATAAAATAAGTTCTTGCAACTGCAGCTAAGAATTCAATGTTTTGCTTGATTCGTTCGTGCCACGATTTGACGTCAAATCAAAATCGAAAAGTGTCTCCATAATAATTAAAGCTGCACAATCAGCGAAAGAAAAGTTACAAAAATTTCTGGAGGAAATCAAAAGGATGCATTTGAATTCATTGGATCAACCACTGGCTTCGGAAGAAATCCGTCAACACTATGAGTGAAGAAAGAGAATTACGAAAAAAATAATGTCTCGAACTGCATGTGGACACTCTCGAAGCAACCAGTGAAAAATGGAAACAATACATTCAGCAAATCTCAGCTTCATTAAAAAAGAGGGAAGAGGAAAGAAAATACGCCCAAATGGCTACGATGAAATAAGTATTTTAAATTTAATAAGTAAAAGAAATCATAATAGCTTTAAAGAGGATAAAAATAACTCAGAGTCGATGCCCGAATGCATGAGTTAAAATATTATGACAGAGGAATTAAATAATCAAAAGGAGTCAGTAGAAATAGGAAATTAGTTATCAGTGAATTTTCCCTAGTTATCACTGCCCAAATTCAGTGGGAATTGAAATTAATGGAAGAGATTCTGAAATTCTGATGCTTAGATGATGTTCTGATGTTGATGCGCTATTCACCTCAGGTTAATTCTGAAGTTTGTGCATTTCGTTCGTTAAACTTGAAATGTATTTGAAAAAATTCCGTATATATTTTCATTGAATGAGCTGGCAGAGTACTATACAAACGATTACTTGATTCGGAAGTATAAAGAGAAAAGCAAATATTTTCCCATTCGAAGATGCTCAAAAGTAAACATTTTAAATCGATCCATAGTAATTTTCTTAAAATTTCAAAATTTTTGAAAATACGCTAAAGAAAAGATAAAGTGAAAGAATCAAAGAGTAAGTGAAGAAAATGTGCAAAATGTAAATTCATTTATATTATATAATTTATAAAACTATCTTTAAAAACATATCATAATTGTTGACGCTATCGACAGAGAAATTGCTGTGAAATTTCATCAAATGGAAATATTTCTCTTTTTTTACTGACGAAAAGTTTGGCATTAATTTTTTCTGATGGGAAGAATCTCTTTGTTGACTTTCAAAATGTAATTTACTGAATTGCCAATGCAATCAATTTTTTTTGCAAGTTCATATAAACAGCATTAAAACGAGAAAAGAGAAATTTGATTTTTTTCATTTTTATTTTTTTTATTAATTACTCTTTCCATAAATTTTGCTTGTATTGCTCTCTCAATCATTTCATTTGTTTGCTGAAATAATTCTTGTGATGCTTCCTTAGCGAATATGAAATTAGTTCTTTTTAATTTCTTTCATTTAGATCTATATTTTCATTTAAAAAATTTTTTGTTCGTGAAAAACAGAAAAATTACATATACATCATTAAAATTTGTAGCTTTTGAAAGGTTCTCTATACTTATCAAATTTTCAATAGGAAAGAGCTAATTTTGACGATCAGTGGAAACAACTTGGATAATATTATCTATATTGGATCCTTCAGAAGATGCTCATTTCAACTGATAAAAGAATGTATCGAAAATAATAGAAATTTGTTCTCATTGTAATCGAAATATCAATAAGTGCTAATCTTTACTTGACAGATTTCCTTGATTTTACTTCAACTTAAAAAATTCCTATATTTCAATACACAATATCTGACCAATTGATTGATTACAAAAATCAGATTAACGAATAGTCCCGATCAATTAAATCAATAGTACAAGATAAAGTATAATTAAGCAATGCATTTATTTTGCACAAATTCTCCTTCTTATCCCTTCATTCGTTGCGGGTTTATTCGTAATTAGTTGTTCGCTTCCACATTCTCAAACAGGTAGCTGTTCTCAGTATTCTTAAAATATTTTTAGGTATTTCGTATGAAAACCGAGAACTGCGAAATGAAAACAGTTGAGCGTAAACTAAATGATACTGTTTTAATATTTTTCAAAGATTAACATAACCATAACCGGAACCGGAAACAACAACAATAATGCAAAAATGATTTCTTCATTATTACTGAGTGAGAGGAAAGTTTGATTTATAGAAGTGTGTTTGTGTTTGGATCGATGTCGCTCTTTACAGTTTGCTAGCTGTGTAATGAAAAAAATGTTTTGGGTTAATTGTTTTACTTCACTAACAAAATTCGTAGGAAATTTATCCTTTGTTGATAGGTTGTGGCAACTATTCTTGTGTCACTTGATAAAGATTTCCTCCTTTTCGAGGGTTGAGTTGAGGAATCTTCTGATTTAGTTAAGTGAGGTTAGGGTTGGTTGATGATTAATAACTAATAACAACCGGTAGGAATTTGTTCCTTATTCGACAATGATTTCAACACAGCGCTCAACAAGGTGGCGCTAAGAGACGAAGATGATAACAATGATGATGAGATGATAAGTGCTGACTGAACTGATACGACTGATCATGATCGCCTTTTAACCAAGAAATAACCTAATTTGTATATGATTTGAAACGGGCGATGCACAAAGATTAAAAGTCATGGGATACATAGATTAATTGAAACAATTGAAATGAGAACTGTAAAGAGTGGTAAATCCATCTCTTAAAGGTGACAATGTTGAAATACTATAATTAAAATAATTTTAGAGACGATGATGATGCAATACTGTGGGTAAATTAATCGTCATTCATCCCTTGAAAATAATGAAGACGAAGCTTACAATCTGCTTTAACTGAAGAATCCCGAACATATAATTTCATCATCTACCGATTCAACATTTCCCGTTGTATGATTTCGGTTTTTCCGATAAGCTGTATAATGAAATAATAATACAAAATGGAAATTTACAGAGCGGAAATTTAATTTAAATTTCCCAAAATATACTTTTGTGATCCGATTGTACAAGAAAAGAGAGAGAAAGAGAGTCGTTAACATTTGTTAAGGTCATATAGGTGCACAACATTTTCAGTAAATTCGATTTGTATATGTAAATAGTGCAAGAATGTTTCACCTAAATGAAGTAAGACAATCTCACCTTTCCCATCTTCCATAAAATCGCCGCTTCGATCCCACTGTTACCTTCATTTTCAGATTTCATGTAAAGTGTGCCAATTCTGTAACCTTCCACAAAGTGCAAATTTATTCGAAGTCACAGCACTTTGACTACTCTTTTCCACAAATTTCATTTAAAATATTTGTTCATTTTTTTGAAGAATCAACTAAATCGTTGGTGCCATTCCTTATGAAAATTTGCTCGTCTTTTGTCAACTTCCCAGCAATTTTAATTTCTTCCGATTTTTTTGCAAAAATTTCGAAAAAGATTTCATAAACAGGGAATTTCATGTCAAAATTATATTTTTATTCAAAAAGTAAGAAATTAATGCAAAACGTGTTATTGGCCTAATGTCAAGGATAGAGAGAGAGAGAGAGAGAGAGAGAGAGAGAGAGAGAGAGAGAGAGAGAAAGGAGGGGATAAAGGTCATAAATCCTTTATACAATCATAATCCTAAGATCTCAAAATTCAAAAAATTGCACAAAAGCTACCGGATTTTGATACACACTTTTTAGCCTGTCGCAAAAGTATCAAAGCATTTCACATTCAGTTTGCATAATCGAAACAATGCTGGATGAGAAAGAGTGTTATTCAGCTGATGGACAAAATTTTAATGTCAACACATTGTTTACTTCAAATTCCATTAAAAGGTTTTTACTTATGAAAAAAATAGTTTTGCATTTTAGCTTCATTTTCACTTCAGCCTTTTTTCTGTTTGTCTTTGGGGCATAATGTTTGTGAAAATTTTCAGGAACTGATTATTTATTTTGTTTTTAAATACTTTAAATATTTATTTTATACGGAGAATTTCATAGTAGAAAGACTACTTTTTTCGACAAATAATGAAGCGAGAAATTCCGTTGGTTTCGTTTTGCCATTTTTCATGTGTCTTTATCTTCTGCAACTGTATGAATTTGGCACAGAAGTGATTGTAAAATTGGACAGTGATAATGAATGATAGATGGGAGCTGGGAGTACCGTTGGTGAAGTGCTGGATGGAAGAGTTTCGGTTATGTTGGAATTCGAGGATGGCTTTTGTTGGTTGCAGTCATTCATTCATTCCCTTCATTTTATTTCATTATTTCATCAAAATTTCTCTCTTTTCATTTCTAAGGCTATTATTCTTTTCCTTTTTCTGCGCAGGTAGAGAGAAGGTGTCTTCATCCTCGATTCTCGAGGAGGTGCTTCACTAGGATTCGACGTATTTCTATTAACTCTATTCTATCCTTAATTATGATTAGAGCATTAATCTCAGATAGCATTACCATTCTTTACGCATCTTTCTAATAATACTCTTAAATTTGCTTCTTCAATTTTTCTTATTTGAAATAGTTTGCTCACATGTTTTGTTATTTTCTTATAATTCGGAAAATTTTAAATTGATGGTTTAACTAGAATTTTCAAATGCCACCAATGTTTAATTTGATTAGCTAACATTTGATTTCGATAAGAAATTTCAGTCTGATTTACGAACTCATCCTTGCAGAATTATGCTAGGATCTCTTAATTACGTCCTCTTCTTATTTCATGTCTATCTAAAAGACATATTGTAGGTTAAACATTGTCCTACCTGAAGAAGGAAAATCTGTTTTTGCTTTTTACTTGATGAAATGGATGAAGGAAGGGATATTTCATCTGATTTTGAATCGGGGGAGTCGGGAAATGGCATACACACTGTTTATCACTCCACTATGAGTTTCTTCTCTAGTTTGTAAAGATCTAAAGGACATGACGGGAATTGTAAAATTGTACCAGTAACTTACTTTTCAATTAATTTATTTTAGAGCAATTTTTTAAAACTTTTCATTTAAATGAAGCAAAGAATATTTAGTCGACTTATTTGTTTCATATGTCAGATTTAGAACATCTTTTAAGGATGGAAAATTCTTTGGAAGAATCGATTGCAGGTTTCATCACCGATTGCACATTTTTATTTCCCTATCAAATTTGGAATCAGAATGAGTTGTTTGTCGATATGGAATTATTAAATGAATAATTAGTTTCAATTGACCTTTTTTCTGTTTCGGTTTCCAATGACCTATTTCCTATCTTCCAAATATGATATCTTTTCAAGATCTATTCGTTGATATATTATTATCAATTGTTATTAAGCGAGATAAAATTGAAAACAAACAAACAACACTATTCCAGTTTTAAACTCAAACTGCTGCGGTATGGAATTGGAATTCGGAACTGTTGAGATAAATTCTTCTTTAATAATAATCTGATTACGGCTCTCTTCATTATTGTTGCTATTGCTAATTATTGATTTGCTGATTACCAAGATTACTGTACTTTGCATAGGTTGTTTTGAACTATTTATTTTGGATCTCTTTGATATTCAATAATTTGACGTACTACGAAATAACTTGAATTCTTCGTGCGGACAAAGAGATTCTACAAATTAAGAATACGATGGAACGAGATTTAAAAATTCGTGCAGTTGTTAGTCCACTTGCACCAGAACCAATTGACCCTCCAGGTTTGTCCACTCTCGTCGTAAAAAACTAAAAAGAAACATTAGTTGAGTACATGTATTCCTCGTTAAAAATCAAAATTGCTAACAAAAGGTCTTTTAATCAAAACTTATATAATTAATTAATTTTGTTAAAAACAATGTTTAACTTTTTCCGTCAATTTCATCTATAAACAAGCAACACCTATTGAATGCTTACTGCAAGGAATCTGGTTTAGGTATAGTAACATAGAGTATGAAGTTTTCATTACAACTAGTAATTCATACTGAACAATTCACCTTATTTGCGGAGTAATACTTATTCTTCAATTTGTAGCGTTTGTATTTCATTTCTTGCTCTTGACTGAAATTCAATTCTGGAAAATTAATAGTTATGAAAATTTCACTCAGATGGAGTAAAAGAAGATTGAGTTCATCTAGAATATCAACATCTATTCTATTCATTTGATTGCTTGCTGTGAAATTAGTATGATTTTTGGCTATCAGATTAATGAATTTTCCAACTAATACTGAATCGAATATATTCAAATGTTGTAATTTAGAACAAAAATCTTGAGAGAAAATTCTTTGATTTTGTTAGATTTCTTCATAGAATTGAGAGATAGTAAATGCAGCAGAATTTGAGTAATCATTTATTGATTTATTACAGTTTCAAATGTCATCTACCTGTTTTCGTTTTGTTTATGTTTGTGTCGTAAGGGGAAACTGTATTTTGTAATATATACTTTTTTAAGCAGCTACTTTTATTACTGTCAATTGCTGTTAAAGAAATATTCTATTTCATAATTAAATCTAATGTGGAAGGAGAAAATTTGGTAAAAGTATAAGATGAAGTAAAGTTTAGTATATTTCTTTGATGAATGACCCGAAAATGCTTCCATCAAGTTTAAAAGATTTTCAATCATTTCAGGGCAATATTAATATAAATTTAAATTCGAATGAAGTACTAAAAACTAAATGAATACAAATTCATCTAACACAAACTGGAAATTCATCCAATTTTAATTTCAATAAGAAAATTTTTGTTGCAAAATATATTTATTTATTACTTATGTTTCCATGCAAAACAATTATTATTTCATATGAGAATCGATTTAGCTTCTCTTCTGATAATTTCGAATGTTAATGAGAAAATTTTAAAGCGTTTAAAAGATATCCTTGAAGCGAAAAATATTCTATTGATTCGATAGGTAACAAGTACATAAAAGTTAGGTTTGAGAACTAACTTTTCATTATAAAAGTGCTTGAGGAACTTCTCCATTTAGCTTTTTTTCCTATCCAATCTAAATCGATACTATGTTAGATTTGTAAACAAATTATAACCATTGACTGTAATTCAGTTTTTATTTTATCCGGAGTGAGAATTCGTTGTATTTTCAGATTACACAAAAAAATTTGATCCACCAATATCCTACTTCATGTTTACTTCCCAAAATTAAAAGGTAGAGAGTCAAGGGAGAAATATGATATCATCATTTTCATGCAATTCCCCTATTGACCTTCCTTTAACATTATTCCTGTTGATTTATTCAGTTGCATTCAATGGGAAAGCTCTGCTTAAAATATTCTCTGCTCAGCTTGCTAATTAGCGGAAATGGAACTGTTTTAGTGTTGGAGGAAAGGCTGTAACACTGTAAGCTTCATCTTTCAAACAGTTCATGAGAGAGGGTGGGAGGGATTACCGTCTTAGTTTCTGATCTTTTTATGATTTGGTAAAACTGAATGATTGTTTCTTGTTATAGTCAAATCAATATTATCATATCATATGATTGTTTCTAAATTAAATCACTCAGCAATATAATGATTTTATGTTAGCACTTGTTGACTTCAATCATTTGGCGCAGTATTACTGGAGGGGAGGCTATGAAAAGAGTTCAGTGAAGTGAGAGAGGACAGAGACTTGTTCTTATCTATTTTAGTAAATATTGGAAAGAAAATGAGTGTTGTTTCGTTAGTTTTGAAATTTCTTAAACATTCCTCAAATTTCGTCATCATTTCATTTCATGAGAAATGAATTTAGGAAAAGACATATAAAAATTAACCAAAGAAAACCTTATGTTTAACAAATTCAGTGTTATTTATGGGTTAAGTTGAATTTTCATGAACTTTTCACGGATGCTGCAATAGAAAGCGGCTAACACAGTTCCGTTGGTTTATTTTTTTGAAGTAAGATAAATCTGTTTTAGTAAGATAAATTTTTTTGAAATTTATGTTGACATGTCAAAATTTAGTAAAGATAAGATAAGTAGGAATGACAAGTAGAAATAAGCTTGAAAAAATATTGTATTAAAGAAGAAATTTACTGACTAAAACAGATTCTCTTCATCGGATTCGAATAAATGCTATTTTAATTTAGCATTTATGACAATTATCAAATATTCAGTAATTTATCTTAAACTTGGACCAGTCGCCCATATAAGTCTTTTTTAAATCAATGATTTTAATTTCAAACTTACTATAGAAGTATGATTTTATGAAAAGAATTTCTGTCCAAAAAATAATTCTTCATTCATTTTCTCTCCTTCTTCAAATATTCAGGCATGGATTGCTTTGCTGACGATCGTGAAGCACTGAACGATTTCACAAAATATTACAATAATGCACACTTAAGTGACGTTTCACTTTTGGTTGGTGACGAAATGTATGTCATCGCTTACACCGTCTTAATTACTTTAAAAATTTAAATGAAATCACTCGTGAATTTTTTTTGAACAAATGATTCCATAAATTACTATGCTACTCTTATCGCTTTTGGCTTAAATGCATGCAATAGGTATTATCAGCTCGATAAATGTTAACCCTTGGTAATAATTACTCAAACATTTCAAAAGTTTTTTTTTTACATAATATTCCATAAGATTTGAAGTAAAGAAATTTTGATTTAGTTTTTAGCTATCCAGCACATCGAATAATATTAACAAAAAGTAGCGAAGTGTTTGATCAAATGCTGAGTAAAAAATGGAACGGTGATAAGAAGGTTTATTCTTTCCTCATCTTTTTTTTTATTTTAAAAATTTGGTGTTCTGTTTTAAAAATTTAAGAGCTGCAAAATGGAATAAAACTATAATTTTTATACTTTATAAAAAACCAACGAATAAATATGAAAATGTGAACGTAAATGTAAAATTTCAAAAAAGACTGAAATGTTCTGTTTTCCACGCTTTATGTTGCAAAATTCACATACTATCGTAGCGCTGCTTCCCCTTCCAAACCAAATTTGATTCCTTTCTAAAATTTTTATTTCATCACATCACTTCATTTTTTTTTATAAATGAAACGATGTGATGAAATTTAAAATTTTCAAATTTTAGCTGGAAAATATTGGACAAAATTTAAGGAATAATTGTAGGAGTTGGAGCTTGTGGAAGACCCATACTGTCAGCGAGTTTTTGCCGCATTTCTACGTTTCCTTTATTGCAATCACATACTTTTACATTCCGAAAATGCATTACCAATACTTATTCTCGCCGATAAATATAATGTTAACAGTTTGAAAAAGGTAATCCAGTTTCTTTTTTGTTTTCAATTCTTTTAGTTAAGATATAATGCACCCTTTTTATTATTTATCATTTGCTTTTCACTGTATTAAATTTCTTGGAGGAAATTTTGAGATTTAAACAAATCTCAAATAGTTTAAAAGAAATTTGATAATGAAGTAATAAAAAACACAAGTTTTCCTTGTTTGATTAATATATTGTTGATTGTAAGCGTTTATTAATGTTTTAATTATTAGCTGATTGTGCGATGAATAATAAATATAAAGATAATCAATGGCGGTTGTTAATTAAATTTTCAAGATTTATTGCTTACACTCACAAGTAAATTATTTCTGTCCAACCACTGATTGGGAGTTATGTAAATAAATCAGACTATTCAATCATTTATAGAAATGCTAGTCATTTTTGCATTCTACCGATACTTTTTTGATTTCAGTTAGAAAGATATTCAGTTGTATAATTTTTCTTCAATTTCTTCATTCACAGTGTATTATAATTCATTTATTGTTCCTTTTTTTTTGTTATCATTTTGAATCAATCACTATCATTTATTTTTATAATTATATTATCTTTATTGTATTTTAATCTTTTCAAAGGTAGGATGACAGTTTACAGTAACTTTTTTTCAGATTTTCAAAAAATAAAATCTAATAAGAAATTGCTTAGGTTTGTATTGATTACGCTGTAAACAATATATTACCGGAATTGTCAACCAGAGAATTATTCCATGTATGGTTCTCATATGCTACAAAAGCATTCCACCAGGTATGTTCGTTATTTCCAATGGTACTATTTTGGAACATCGTTGAAAATGTTTCTTTTCTTTAGCCACTGATAAATGCATGCATCAAAGTGTTAGCATGGCATTTCGAAGAGATGATAATAAGTGAAGAATGGGAAAAGGAATGGTTATCAGTGGATCGTGATCAGCTCATCGAACTACTCAAATCCAATGATCTTGTCTTATCAAGTTTTTTTTTTTTTCATCAAAAGAAGTAACGCTAATGAATTTTTGCTGAATTCGAATTTTTATGCAAAAGAATGCGAGCATAAAAATTTGACAAATTAATGATAACTTAATCAAGAAATAATTGATTTTGTTTTATTCTAAGAAGAAATAATTGTTGGATATTAGGATGAGTTCAGGGGTCGCGCTTTTATTATTGCGTAATTCAGATGAGTTCCGCTTGTGGGAAGCTGTACAGCGGTGGTTGACGGCATCATCCCATCCCGAGAGACGCGGAAGCACTGCCTCACCACTTCTCGCTTCTATTATTCCATTCATAAAGTTGGTTTTCCGTGGAATTCTTTCAGAAACAGTTCCTCAGTTTCTTCGATCTTTTAAATGCCCCTTACAGTAGTTTAATAGCTATTTACAGTGAAGCACAAAGCTTAAATAGAGAAATGTATGAAATTCCTCCTTGCACTAAACACAGTGACCAACCGATGGTGAAATTCAAAAAACGATTGCTTAGGTATTTCCACGAGGTACGCTAAACTGTTTGCTGCATATTGCTGCAAATACCTAGTAAACAATTTTTGAGTTATTTGTTGACTGATTAATGTCAAAATTATAACTACTCTGATATTGGCCATCCAGCAAACAAAATAGGTGTGGTTTCCTTACCCTGCAAAAGTATTTCTATTCGTATGCGTATTGCAATGAAGATTGAATCATCGGAGATTAGAACTCACTCTTTACTCCGTAACCCGACATTGTTTTATGAGAATTTTCATAAATACAATATGCAAATGTTTGGAAAAATATTTTAGAATCGCTTCATTAACTTGAAACATAGATTCTCCAAGTCAAACTAATGAATCCATATTGGATGCAAAGAGATGATTTTTTAGGGATGTTTGTTTTTTTCTTTTTAGATTTCCATTTATGACAGCGGATGAATTGACGATGGTTGAACGATCGCCACTGGTTGACTTACATCCAAAATTGTTCCATCCACAGATTCTGCTCGCCTATAAATTTCAAGCTCTTCCATTAGCAAGTAGAGCTACTTGCAAGTTAGTCCTTCGCAGTTCTTGATCTCATTTCTTTTTGAAAAAAGTGAAAATGAATTTAAGAATTGCGAGCTTCTAGAATGGGAGAGAGTAAAAGATAAAGACGGAATTCTTTCTTACTTGTTCATTTAAAAATACTTCAATTGTAAAGAAAGCTCTGTTAATTCAATAATTTTTTAATGTGCTTTTCTAAGTAATTATTCAGTATATTTTACCAATAAATATTTGAAATTTTCTAATATATTTTTCTTTCTATGAAATTTAATAAAGATTATTCTAATTTATTGGTTTTTAGAGAGTTTACCGGATCGCAATTTATTCTGCGAAATTACACGGATATAAGGTGGGATAGACGCATTACAGTTCGAGCTGATAACTTACGGCATGACATTGATCAAGCCTTTAAGGTTAATTTAAATTGATCCCTTAGCTGAATCCGATTCAAAAAGATTATTGACGTGAGCATGTAAGAAGTAATTCATGAATCAGTCTATTATGGATTATGGATAATATATAAATTGAAATCCTATTATCTTGACTTAACACATCCAATCAACTCCTTCATCTATTCATTTAATTTATTCTGTCATCTTCACTGAATGACAAAATATCCGCTGTTTTCTTCAGAGCAGTATTTGCAGATAACCACTCGCTCATCTACTTTTCCGTTGCAAGCATGGAATTGGAAATTGAAATTAGCTAGTCAGCTTATGCCAAATTCATATGAGGAATTAAGGATGTTTTTGATCTCAGACGACATCGATCAACCACGATCTATCGAATATCTCATACAAATTGTCGATGAACGAAAAGTGATCCGATCATTCTCATCCAAGAAGAATTTCACCAAGACAAGGTTTGTTTGATTCAATTATTCGAAGATTTCCAGCATTAATTTTGCTAACATCAAATTTTCTCTTTAAACATTCTAAAGATCAAATCATATCGTTTAAACTCTCTTTATACTGATAATTGTGCTCACTTATTCTACTTTGTTAAACAGACATTGCATTTATGGGTAAGGATGGAATTCAATAAACAGCAAATGTTATCTTTCAATATCAGTCTTTTCTGATGTAGTGGTCGATTAGTTTTGCAGCGCTAATTCGTATTGAAGCAAAGCTTGAGTTTTTATCAAATTTTTATATATTTTAAGGAGCTTAAACTCAAGCATAAAAAATATAAACATAGGCTTTCAACGAATTTTTTAGTAACATTTCTACACTCCTCTCTCCTTCTCTTCCTTTTTTCTCATACATATATAGGTTTGCATTCCTTTTCATGCCACTTCTTTTCAGATACAGTGCCGATATTGAAATTGAGAAGAAGATTGATCTCGGTGAACTTTATACCGACAATTCTCCATTGCTTGTAAATGGCGAACTTCATATGCAGATAACTTTGAGACCTATTGATTGATTCCTCTTAAATTTTTTTTTTAAAATAAGGTAAGCGTAGAAAAAGGATAGTTTTCATATTTATAATTCTTTTATGAGACGTTAACTGCCATCTTATTTTAAACATTCGAGAGGATTTGGAAGTTTTTCTTGTCGAATTTTATGCTTTTATGGGAAACATTTGCTTGTAGTTCGTTTTCGCTTTCACTTATTGAATATTGGTTTTTATTAATTAAAATCAGTTATTAATATCAGACGCTAGCGATGCAGGAGTTCATTTACTCCTTTTTCTTTTTCTGATGCAAATCTCTTTTTCTGATTTCTCTGATGCAATCCATTCATGACAAAACAAACTGGATGAAGCACGGAAAACTGAAGGGATTTGGTCTGTCATTATCAATTAATTATCAATTATCCGAGTTGTAAATGTATAATTTTACAATGTTGTCAGTGCTTTAAAAATAAGATTTATCTATTAAATATGATCAAAACAACTGAAGCTCCTTAAAGAGGATTAAAACTGACGTCGAACTCGATGAATTTTCACTGATAACTGCCCATCCGGATCATTTATTCCGGATAAAATACAGCCGATCTGATGAAATGAGCTGTTTCTTTCACCTGATTTTCCTATAGAACTTCCTTCATAGAGCCATGCGCTTCTGTAATTTTCAGTTCAAAAGATTTTATGAATTTAATGAAATAATTTTATCTGATTAAATCCGTACTTTTATACTTAATTATCATGTACACGAAAGTTTCAAATTTGACTGATTCTTCAACGTATAGAATGAAAGTTCTCAGAATTCTCAAATTCTAATACTGAATTCTTTTTACCTTTTCTCGCCTGCAAACTTCCATACGAAAAGAGCATTTCGATCAATCGGGAATATTCGATCATCTTGATTTACAATCAATATTTTTGCTGTTCTCTGAGGTGTCCCTTGAGCATTGAGAGTAAAATTTGGATAATTAACTTTCATTTGATAAATGGCCTGTCTCTTATTCTTCCCAGGAATCGCATAGAATGCATAAGCACCACTTGGATCCATCTGTGAATCATTTATGAAGAAGCAAATCAAAACCGAAATCAATAAATTCTATATTTAATTTTTATGGTGAACTATCACAGCTCATTAACACTTTCCTATTTTATGGAAAAACTACATTATGTTTCCTTCTTAAGAAAATTATACTTCATAAGAATAAGTTTTCTTACGATTAATTGCGAAAACTTCACGCGAATCTGTTCCGAACGAATTTTCGTTATACGTATACCGCTATCAATATTTTTTATTTGTAATACGTCGTGTCCCTAAATCGGTTAGAAAAACTCCTGTAGTATGAATATCCGGAATTTAGAATTACCTTTATTTTAAAATTTCATTTGATATAGCAATTATCACAGCTATTAATTCCTTCATTGTTTAATAAAATGCAATACTCAACAGGAATAGTTTCCTGTTCAGGAAACCTCACCGTAAATGATGATTCATTATTATTTTGATTAATGAAGTGCAGTAAGCCTCGATCCATATCTATAGCTGTCAGATAGAAAAGAGTGCCTTCAACTGTACCACCGTTCATCTGATCTCGATAGAAATAGCGGAAATGAGTCGGTTGATTTCGCACTGATTCGGTTAGAATGATTGTTAATTCTGTGTGTATTTCTTATTGATTTTTCTCGATACATAAGCGTTTGAATTTTTTTAACAAATCAGAGTAAAAAAATATTCTTAAATTTTTCTAATAAATTAAGAAATATTTAGATTTTAAGTTCAAAAAAACAGCAACTGATCCTATTTTTTATAAATCTTACGATTTGTTATGCTGTCGAAATTAACAATAATAGTGATATTCAGATTCAAACCAATCAAAACTGGATACATGTTATTGAAAGAACACTGAATATCCTGAGTTTGTAATGCCTTTATCATTGTCGGTTCATACATTATCACTTTACTTCAAAACAATTGGAATTAATAAATGGAACAAATCATAAGATGATGAGGTGATCGAGATAGGATAATTAGCGAAATGAGAGCCCGTCAATTACAGAATTGAGAGATTAACAAGTTTTGCTCACACCTTCTCCCATGATGATGTAAATCACGCAGGCTTTGTACAACAGAAGTCATATCCTCAACTCGAAAATCAGATCCAATTTTCATCATTGTCGAAATACATGAATTTTCATAACCTATTCCCATGTAATATTCATAATCTTCGTGATTCAAATATTCCAATAGCAATGATACATCACATCGTGGAGGTGATCCCTAAATATGCTTTATTTCGGTTCTTTCTACACGACGAAAAACAACAAAAGCAATGACTACAAGAAATTTTCCGAAATCCTAAACCTAGGTAATCTGAAAAAGATTTAGACTATCTCATTTTTTTTAATCAAAATAAAATGACTTGCTGCAATTCGAAATAATTAAAAAAGATTTAAAAAACCTCAAGCAAGCATAAAGTAACAAGCCAAAACATTTGATGAACGACATAACCGTTAACCATTGTGACAAATTAAAGAAAATATGCCGAAAGAATGATTAAATTTTATTTATAGAAAGAAGGAAATTATGCAAAATATGCAATGCAGCATTTGATATATTGCTTTAAACAAAGTATAGATTGTTTTCTTTCATGTGCTACTCTTATAGCAACATAAGTGACTGCTTTAAAATAAGGAAATAGCAATAGTATCTTTCCCTATTTATCATAATTTTTTACAGTAATCTTCAAAATTATCATTTCTTTAAGCTTCTTCAAATTTACTTTCATGCAAATTGCTTTTGCGGCAAAATTCATTTATATTCAAGGACATCAGATGTTTAATTATATCATTAATACAACGATTCCTCTTCAGATCTATCCTAATTCTTACTTTTTCATTCGCTTTCCTAAGAATACATTAAAATGAAAAATAATATAAATTTCCAATTCAAGCTAAACCTTCCGAAATAGCGAAAGAAAAGTGACCATTTGATCAAGTTATTTTATCAATGTACAGTCAAGTGAGATTGCTATCACTCCAACTAAAATTATTTCACTAGAATAAACGAAGTAATGAATTTATAGTGCAGTTTTATCATATCGGTTACGAGTATCGTAGCTAGTAAGACACTTTCCAACTGGTATTATGCAAATGTTTCTGACGTTATTCAAAATTTTTATCCTTCCTGCACTTCAAATTATTCAGTCAATCGAATGATCAATGAAAATTTTCATCCTGCAATGTTTGTCATAATGTTGGGGTGATTATGTTGGTAACACAAAAATCACTCCGAGTACGTTTCTTCTAGTTGTTGATAATAAGAAAAAATAACTCTTTCTCTCTGTATAGTTACTCAGTTTCCCTTTCCGAGTCTTTGTGAAAACACCAAAAGAAATTTAACATTAAATTTAACACTGGAACAACGATGAGAGATGAGAGTTGATTTGTTAACTCAACAATTATCACGAGAAAGGTGCTACATATTTAAAAAAATTTTTTTGTTTTACAAGCTGCTTTTATTCTCCAAATCATTTCGGAAAAAGCGTTTTTGTACTTCCATTCATTGCTTTAAAATATTGCCATTAACCTTTTGTTCAACGGTTTCAGTGTTGATATCACAAAATCTGTATCCAGAATAATGTATATTACAATTTAACTTCCGCTTACTGTTTTTATCTTAATTCAAAACACTGCTTATTTAAAATATTTGCATTAAAAGAAAGAAACAATTTGCAAAAAATGTCTTACAAATTGAATGATCAAATAATCATACAGCACCGATTAATTTGACAATTTAAATTATAACACTCATAAATCACCCAGCGCCAACTTTTCAATCCCTAAATTTAAAAGAACTTATTTCATGTATAGGAAATTATGATTTGTTATTATCATTATCTAAATGAAAGGTTTGAATCGCTAAGATTGTCTCGCATCTTTATGAAACCTCTCCGCAGACTTTCGAAAGTATTTGGAATCTCCGGACAAAATTGTTCCAACTTGGACGTATCCAAAGCACAGTTTCCTTTTGTAGCACATAGTTCATGATATTTATCATCTTTTGTATCTAATATCTCGTAATAGTGCAAATCCGGACAAACAATCTAAAAACATTTGTTAAATGAGAAAACCACTTATGTTCTGTAACGTTTAATGTTAGATTAACCTCCTTATAAAGTTCCAATATTTGAGAAAAACTGATCGGTTTAGGATTGACTAAATTCAAATTGCCACCAACACGTCTTTCCATGAGATCAATAAGTGCTGGTATGCAGTCATCCAATACTGTTATCGATACTGGAACGTCGAAGATTTGCCTTAAAAATGAATAAAAAATTTTTTAGAAAAAATTAAGTTCTGGTTTAAGTAATTAACAATAATTTTAATCTAGTAAGTAAAATCTTAATAATTCTATCTAGAATATCATGTTAGAATTATTATTGGTATTTAATAGAACGGAATTTTCTCAAGATTTGTCAATAGTAAGAGTTTTCTTAATCGTTTGTGTTTGCAATACACATGCTTTATCTGGAAAAGAAATAAAAGTTTGAAGGTTTAAAGAAAATAAAATTACTTATATCCCAAAATTTTGGTTAGCAGATTTCTTTCTTGATCTAAACAAAAATTCAGTGGTAATGTTATTCGAGCATTTAAGCATTCTTTGATTCCGCCTTGATGCTCTTTTATCATACGATCAGTGACACCTTTTACAATTGAATATGAATTTCCAAAGAATGTTGGCAAGTCTAAAACTGGACTAATTTTACAATAAAACTAAATTACAGATCTGTACCTCTGGTGAATCTTGTAATAAGTCTTGGAAATATTCCTAATGCAAATTATGCCATAATAAAAATTCATCAAACATCTATTTATAATTTATCCCTGCCTTCTCATTAACAAAGCAGACATCGGTTACTCCCATTTTATTATCACAACAATTTGAAACTAAAATTGATTCATTTAATATACCATCATCATCGAAGCCTTTGCCGCCTATCGGATGCTCTCGATCATATGCAAATAAATATCCAGTTCCAACGTAAGTGAAATGTAAACCCAATGCTTGACACATCATCGCCAGAGCCATCACTGAGTATAAATTATCCCGTATATTCTCGAAGGTCTGACATAGTCCTCCTGGAAATGCTGAGTTTGAATGATTTGAATTTTGAAAAATAAGTAAATTTACAACAAATATTTCAATGTGAAGAAATAAATTAGTTTCAATAATACTATTTTGTAATATTTTAGTGAATATGACTTAAATCATCTGAACCTTCCAGATATTCCACTGTTTTGAATTCACCGCCATGCGTTCTTCCTGTACAACAGAGCACATGTGTGCAGTAGATGCTATTTAGCTCATCCAAAACCTAAATGAATCAAACCTCAAACTACATTTCATTTTCTCTTTATTCATTGCTAAAAAAACTGAGTCCCGTCCCAGTTCCTTAATATCAAATAATCGTAAACAATATTTACCTCCTCATCGCTATCCTTTCCAATTCGACAGTTGGCCAAAGTAAAATGGATCTTCCGCTCAAGCAACTTTTTACAGCATTGCTGTCCAATCCAGCCTTTACCACCGTAAACGGCAACAATCATCTTTTGATTCTTTTTCGGTGGACTTAATGCCGATGCAACAACTCGACTAATACCTAAAATTTGCTGTCTTTTTATTTGAAATTCGAACAATATAATGCTTGATCAACTCAAAAAACAACCTTGCTCAGGGAAAATAGCAGCAAAAAATTCATGGTAATTTCTCAATACTTTTTTAAAACAAAATTACCTGCTGGAACCAAAAAAATGTAAGTTCTTGAATCTTTTCGATAAAAAAAATCAGGAGAAGAGAAAAGTCCGAAAAATGTTTAGCAAAAAAACACATCGTAAAAATTACCCTCTTTGAATGTTACTTTTGGTGACCAACCAGTGTCGAGATTAATTTTTGTGTAATCAAGCAAATAGCGTAAATCATTGTATGGCCGGTCTAATATTTCAACAAGTTCTACAGGAGTTGGATTTCGTCTAAGTTGCCGATCAACTTCTGCTTGTATAGTATGCGCAAGATCGATTACTGCAGAAACCAAATGAAGTTGCACATCAGTAGTATACTACTTAGTCACGAACTGATCAGCAAAGATATAATATACCATTCATTTCAAAATAATTTCCAATGTTGTAAATTTCATGAATTTTTCCATTTTCAACAGCTTTCCGAATACCTTCGGCAGCATCGTCAACATATAACCATGAACGTAACTGTCTACCACTACCTTGCACGGTAAATTTTTCCATATTTTTGGCTAATTTAATGAAGCGAGGAACTACCTAAGATCGGTTGCAATTATTAGTTTCAATAATATAAATGTGCTTCCAAGGTCAATTTATTCTTCATTATAATTTACTTCATATTTTCCAGATTTTCTATTTAAAAAGTTAATATCCAGAAATGTGATTCAGAGATTAGTTCACTGAGTGCTACAATGGTAAACCTTCACATCCCACTGATTAGGTCCATAGACATTGTTGATGCGTAAAATAATAATTGGCATTGCAAACGATTCACAACAAACATGAATATATGATTCGCAGGCTGCCTGAAAACAAACCAAAAGTTCGTTTGTATCATTTCAAAAATTTTCCACTAACCCTTAGTCTCATTACCTTTGTAGCTGCATAAGGATTTCCAGGTAAAAGAAGTGCATCCTCTTTTTTTCCTTTTTCGTCTGCTGCTAGGTCAGAATCACCATATACCTTTAAAAAATCGTGAATATCAATTATATAAGAAAGAAATATTTGAGAATGGTGCGTCTGGAATTCGATTTCAAGAATTTGAAAGTGAATGCATAAATTTCATTAAAATTGGAAAATTTTCTCAAAAACTAAAGTAGAAATAAATACAATATCTCTCTAATTTGATATCAAAAAAAAATTATAGTAAAGTAGTATAATTTGCTTCTATGATTGTTAAGATTTTCTGACGGAAACTGAGGAAAATTGTAGGACACGAGCCTCATCGGTACTGATATGTATGAATCTTTCAACTTTCTTATAGGATCGTATGCTCTCCATAAATCGGATAAATGAAATCACATTATTTTCAATTGATTCCACCGGATCGTTGTAACATCGTGTCGAGGTACAATCCGCAGCAAAATGTATCACCGTGTCAATCTACAGCAATAAATTACAGAATTAATAGCTATTAAACTAATATCTTGTGAGAAATCTTTGACAGTTTAAAATTATATGTATGAATTTTGTATAGAAATTAAGCAAGTAACTTGTCCTGCTTCAGCTTATCAAATGTTTTCTCATTTTGTAAATGCGTGAAGCACCGGATAATCTGTCAAAACCCATGAACTGTCAGTTTGCCATTCTAGCTAATTTCGTTCCAATGTTCATTCAGGACTTGATTCTTACGATTTAGCAGATATAAAAAAAGTTTCACACATTCCTAGACCACCTGAACAGAAAGTGATCGGCAATGAATCATTTCCTCTCAACCATATTGTACATACACTATTTACTAAGACAGCAGAAGATTGACAAAAGCAAGCTAACTTTCATTTTCATGTTCATTCAATTAATAACGATATTCAAGAATGGAAGTTTTTTTTTTTTTCAAAAAGCTCTAATTCTGGTTATATAACCTGGTAGGTATTAGTTCCAGAATTTCTATATATTCAATTCCGCATACATACTTGACTTCTTGATATCAACTTTCTATCGATATGCTTCATCGACATACAGGATTTATAGAACCACTTATCAATACAACAATCCGACAAGGAATGCAACTGACAGAACAAGGAGAAAGACTACTGTTTACTATCTCCGATTAGTTCAACGAAACTTAAAGGAATATGAGGATGAACTGTCATTTTGATATCTGCATGGAGTACGAACTATGAACCGACGAAAGTCAATGCGTTGTACATAACGTTTTAAGCCATTTCTTTCAAAAGTAAAAAAAATATAATATTAAAAAGTGTATGATCGCCCTCTGTTTATTTTATTGATTAGCAAATTTGATTTGTAAAATTAGAATTGAAAGCTACTGCCTTGTTTTCATCCAAGATACGCTCGATTGTTGTAGAGTTACGTATATCGGTTGTGATAAGTTTATATCGGAATGACTCGATTACTTCTTCATTTACGTAGAGTGCATTCGAATTCAATATCAACTTATCAATGTTGACAATATTAGTTTGTGGCCAGACTCGAAAAATATAATTCACGAAATTGGAACCGATAAAACCGCAACCGCCAGTGATCAGCACGCTTCGAGGTATATAAGCAGACATCAACAGATCCTGCAAATGAACATTTTAGGACAAAATTGTTCCACAACAAAATGCTTCCCAAAAGGGCCTCTAGTCCAGTGCATTAGGATAGATAGTATATTTGGTTTATTAACAGTGATTTCCAAGTTTGACAAATGAATAAGAAATACATGATATAATGGCTTGACACGATCGCTTAACAAGCCTAATTTTAGATGATTCCTAAAAAACATTCAAAATCGCATGAGAGTACAATCAAAAAACGAAGTTATGTGGTTTGCGCTGCAACGACTCATGCTACACTAAGATAGTAGTAACGTGTAGCGCAGCGTTCGTACAGTCATCACAAAGATGTGGTGATTTCAGCGCTGCACAATGTTTTCTGCACATATGATGATATGAAATTAGTGAAGAGCAATTGTCAGACCAATCAAATAAACTGCATATGTTAAAAAATACTGAAATAAATTATTTTCTGTTATCAGTACTTTTATGGAATCAACAGTTACTAAAGGCATCAATATTAAAATTTAAATTAGGCTGCATAGAGAAGTGAAGCTTTCTAATTGATATATAATGACACTTTAATCTCTTTAATCTCTGCTCTTCTTCTACGACTGTTCTACATAACCAATTTCTCCCCTGCTTGCATTATTGTTGCAATTGCACCACAATAAATTCCAATTATTTTTATAATCCAAGTTCAAATTGTTTACAAAATTTCAGTGAATGGAATATTTCAATTGCCATCCGTCTAATTAGCACATAAGTAGGAACAAAGCAATGAGAGAAAAGTATTAATATATAGATCCTTACTATGTTCCAGAAACCTTTGCTGCACAAATTAATATCTTTGTGCTGAAATATCTAAATGAAGTATCGTAAATTATACTATTTGACAACTACTATTCATCGATTGTTTTTAGCATCAAAATTCGTCATGGAAATCTTCTAAATCTCATGTATCTTATAAAAATATCAGGGAAAGCAAAAAAAGATGAGACATATCTCTAAAAAAAACTTTTAGAAAAGAGCTGAGTATGAAAATACTACGCATATCACAGCCGTAAAATTTCTCTTTTTCTGAACAAAAATACTATGGAATTTGCTGCAATAAAGTTCAAAATCCTCTTATCAAACTTTAATTTTTTAAAGGATTCCGAATACAAACTTAAAAAAGCATCCTAAATTTAAGAAAATATTAACAAAAATTTGGGGTGTGGACAAGGCACTAATTACCCGAAATGCATGAATCCAGTTGGGAAGACTACGGTACATGTGCAGAGTGGTTGACCTATTTTCTTTTGAATTAAAGATCGGAAGCAAAATTAGCTCTTAGAATAGTTGATCTTTCATACTAGACAGTTTAGACAACAATGTATGAGAGGACAACAAATTTTCCAATACCAGATAAATTTGATAATTCTGTCAGAAAGTCAGTGGGATAAATAAATTAAGAGATTTAAAATAATATTATTGCTGATCCTGAATATTTCATGAAAATCCTACCTATCGTATCGAAATCAGAAAACATAATTGTAGCAAATAAAAAAATATATGGATCATCATAAATATGAAACAAACCTGAAAAGCTTAGTTGTAAAATACCTACGAAATTTGAATGTGTAAAACAATTAGTCTTAACTTCCCAGTTCTAGTTGTTGTTCCTCTGATCCTTTCAGATTCGAAAATAATTTACTGAATTTTTGATATCATTTACGGTTAAACAAATCCTTCATAAGGTTAATAAGGAAGAAAATAAAATATAGTTAAGAAGCAAAATACTCTTAGTTCCATTTATAATCATAAAGTCCAGCTTGTGAACCTCCAATTTTCGGTGTAAAATTCAGACCAAGTTTTGCCAATGTCATATTTTTTCGTAATGTTATAATATCGCAGTATGAATTATGCACGCCACATTTGACAATTCCTTGGTTTACATAACGAATGTAGGTAAAAAAATCACAGACTGCAGCTATCTGAAAAAAGAAATGAAATTCTGAAGCACGACTGGAAGGACTTTTATTCTGCAAAGTCTTTTTCCTTTGACATTAGGTATAAAGCTGAAAGATGCCAAGCGTCATAACATAATTAAAAGAAGCGGTTTCAACGCCTCCTTAAATTTCAACATTTCTCCTATAGGAAATAGTTATGGCAGCACATTATGTGTTAAATGAGAAAATATTCATTATTGGAAGAACTGAAATATGTACATTCAATAGCGAAAGACAGGATACTGATCAAATTTTACATTCAGTATTTCCTAATAAATTTAATTCAAATCAGTCTCATACAGGATTAAATTGTAGAATATCAATAAAGTACTTGCCAAAACAGCAAAGGTTTCTGTAAAATACATGATAGAAAATACTTACACTCGATTTGTTTCCAATGGAATACTGAAATAACAAACCCGATTTCGTGCCAACAGTGAAATATAGCACCATTCGATATTATCGTTAACTCTCATTTTATAGGGACAGAAACGTGGAACCATCGATAAGGCACATGTTCTGAAATGTTAACCATCGCATACGAAATAGCATACGTCGTTTAAGATATCGAGTACTTATCAGAAATTGAAAGCCTACATGCTATGTATAATAATCCGCACATTTACAAGTTGCCCTTCCGTAGAATTTAGATTTAGTAAGCTTGGAACGATCAGTTGATATGATGAAGCGTGCTTTACGGGAATGTATAAAATAAAAAAAGATGAGGAAGATTAAAATCGTTACTGCATGTAGAATACATGACGTACCTAACAGCAGGTTTTGCTTCCGAAACTTCTAGTTCCAGAGTGTTTGCTTTGATTGCGTCCAGAACTTGTTCTGTCAGCTGAGAATTTATAGAATACAAATGCATAATGATATCCGTATTTTCTCATTAAATAATAACGAAACAAGAAGAAAAATCGTATGGAATAAGCATATATTTTTATTAAATATATAGCAATAAACATGCATTATACCTTAATAATTCGGATCCTATCAAAATTATTATGATTTAAAACTTTTGAAAATAACTTGGAAATTTCAAACAAAGACTAAAGATTATTTGATTCAAATTAAAAAACAAAAAGAACAATTTACTTTAATGTTACTAAAGTTTAGACACGGACAAACATCTTCCATAATGATGCGTGATAAGAAAGGTGAATTATCAACCATTGAAGCACCTTGTTCTCTCCATTGTGTGAATTCTCTATGATAAATAGGATCGATCTGAATGCTAAGAAATTAATCTGAATAATATCATGCTTTAAACATAATTGAAAGTAACATGCATTCCAGAAAAAGTTTCTGAAATGCATACTTTCAAATTTTCATGAGTTATTTTTAATTATAAAAATTAAAAAACGACTATAAGACTAGAACGACTTGAAATTATAAAAATTATAATGCAAATGATCAGTACCTCAGTTATTGGTTCACGTTCTTCATTTTGTGTTAGTGATGTCAAATCCTGTCCCGAAGATGATAAAGTGTAACTTTCATGACTATTTGCAGAAATGTGTCGTTCCTTCCTTCCTATAAAGAAAGAATCACTTACATTTAACTGTTACAAACTCAGAAATAAAACACAAAAGGTTTTTAATTTTGATTGAGTGAAATTGCTCGGTGGTAAAAAATTAAACTAAAGAAGTTGAAGTGAAGCAAAAGTTAAATGAAACTCAAAAAATAGACAAAATTTCTAACTGAAACTTTGTTTTATTGATTTCTGCAAGGTTTGAGAGCAGTTTTTATGCTAAAAGTTGCTATATATTTAAATAAACGAAGAAGAAACGACTAGAGAGACGGACGTCCGGTGAATCATAATATCATAAAGTGCACTTACGTGTGCTGCCAAGAAAACGCGATGCTAAGCCTATTCGCTCAGGTGTTATAGTAGTTAAATGTGCTATTTGCGACCTGGAGGATATTGGTGACTTCACGATAATTTTTAAAGCTTCAACTTCAGCCACTAACATATCAATCTGTAAAATTACAATAAATATATTTGAGAAATTCGAATAATTTTTATAGATAATCTGAGCATATAAAAAATTATGGGAAATTTTCGGCAGCTTAAGATGAATCATAAAGTGAGAGATGTGCTATTTGTTCTAAATGATAATTCACTTTGATAACAAAAAAAAAGATCAAAAGATACAATGGAGACTTAACATACTTTCAAGTGATTTTCAGCAAGAAGTTTTTCAGCCTTAACTCGTCGACTTTCAGCATCATTGACCATTCGATAGGCTTCCTGAAGAACTGATAAATTTTCATTATGTATACCATTTATATCACTAACAAATGTCTTGTCAAGAATCCCAAAATTTCATTTTCCAAGTTGGAACTACAGTCAGGATCGGTGCCTCATCCAATGACAAAAACCAACTTTCTCTACTAAAAGAAATTTTTGCGTTTTATTTGAAACTTCAACGCGAGAATACCGGGAATCGTCAATCCAAAACATTTGGATGGCATTATAAATAACATCCAATATTGATACAATAACAGTAATTTCTTCATTTCGACTCTCCCATTCATTTTGGCCCTAATGCAATTATATATCCAAAGTTTCATAAACTTTTATGTTTTTAACAATAAAAAGTAGTGAGTGAATGAGTTTTTAACTGATTAAATAGCTTAGAATGTCCACTACAGTGACAGTTAATTGAAAATTTTAAATAGCAACATGATCTCTTCACGAAATACAGGTAGTTACGACGGAGTTACGGACGAAATAAAACTCAAAAACTTCAAAATGAAGCATTTTCAATCTCATTACACAGCATGACAATATGATAAAAAAGGACTTGGAAGAGTTTCTCGGTCAATTCCTGTACTTCGGAATCTACGTGATTCTGAAGCTCACTCAACTCCATGCATCTTGCTTCCTTTTCAGCAATTGAGTGTTTTGCAGCATTCAGTTCCTGTTCAAGACGAATGATTCGATCAGAACCTTGTCCATAGTTTTCTGTCAATCCATCACTTGTCGATGATGATATACTTTCACTACAAAATCATTACTTACTGAACAGAAAACAACAAACGAAACCATAGAAATGACAAAAGTTGGTGGAAATTAGTCTTCTTTGCAACCAACAGATTTTAATTTAAATTCAAGATAAATTATATTTCAAACAATATCTTACTTCTGTTTCAGAAAGACAGTCCACGGAAATTATCATGCATAAGTGAAAAAAACAAAAAAAGGAACATTAAATTTCTTTGACTGATGAAATATAATTAAGCAAAAAGTAAGGAAGACTATATATTAATCATGTAAAAAAGAATTCACTTAAGATACTACTGCCTGTTAATAATTAATGAAACCTCCAGGATAATTAGAATCAATTATGGTCGAGAACAACACTGGTTAAAAATGTTAAAAAACAGTTGGATAATTGACGTCACTTAATTTCATGGTTTTAGGAATAATCGAGATTGACCAGAACAGTAAATATTTTTTGGTGTGAAAACTGGTGCGATTTTAATTACATAAATTGAAATTTTTTTATAAATTGAGGTGAAATCAAAAATACTTACCGTGATGAGATATTAGACGATTCAGATGGGATTAGATGAACGCAGGAGCCAAGAGCATTGACACTTCCCGATACTTCCATCGTACTGATCCACTAGGAAATGGATGGATTTGGTCAGGATGGAAGAATCAATGAATTTTTTACACTTTAAGACCGTGTAAATTTTCTTTCATTCAAACTAGATCCTTCAAACTGAGATATATGGAATTTCAATTGACAGTCTTATGATGAAGGACGGGTTCAAACAATTGGCTAGCTTGACCTTCGCTAACTTATCGATCTTCAATTCGCCCGATACATCTGTTTGAATAGTGTATTAGTATGTGAAGTTTAGGATGATAGAAGATTAAAATTTTTTATAATTCCTCAAGGAAAAAGATTCTTTACTTTCATATAGTAAAACAAATTTGAAATAAAAGTGGTAGCTAAAAGATGGAAAGGTGAAAACGACCAAAAGAATATTTTCAACAAGAAACAAGGAAGCAATCCCAAATTTAACATTCAGTTAATGAATAATATTCTACAAAAGTGGAGATTAAAATGTTTTATTTTGAAGTATTAGATTTAGACACCTTAAGAAAAAAATGGAAACAAATAAGTAACAAATAAACAAATAATAAATAAAGAATGGATAGGAAAGGTTAATAAAAATAATTAAAATAGAGAAAGTGACGGAGTAACACAACATTCAACTTTAGTCATGATGATCATATCATGATTCAATCACTAAAAACGATTTCAAACTTAAATGCCAATTCAAAAGGTGTAATAATAATAGCAACAATAATACTTAAATTATCCCAAATAAAAAAAATAACAGCAAATTTCAAGATAATTCATCAAATGTTACTAGGCCATTCGAAGAATATGCTTAAAATGTTCGGAATTTCCAAAATTTGAAATTCTAAGCCAATCAGTTATTCACGACGCTATTTTTTTAGCATATAATGCTTGAAAATATAAGCCGATAAATTTTGTGTAATAAGTTAAAGCCATAAAAGTGCTTTAAACGTCATAAATATCTCAAGAATGCCTATTAAAAATTTGGAAGTTTTCGTTCTCCCTTTTCACATATTCTTTACTTCTTTTGAATGAAAATGATGAATCGAAAAATAAGACCTTTCGAAGATGCGTAGGTAATATTTAGAAGATGAAATCTTCTCAAAAGAAGCTTTACGATTTATACAGACACAGTTATGATAAGAATAAGGAGAATGTTTATAAAAGAAAAGTGCTTTGAGATGCAATAAGTGATAATAGACAGAAAGTCTCTTCACCTGAATCTGATAAGAATGAATTATCATTATTTTTTTTCCTAATAGCTAATACCGTTTTTCTAATAGTATTCCATATTTCCGATCATTTTTTTATCTAATTATTTCGGAAATTATCGAAAAAATAAAAAATATTAAGAATTAAAGAAATTGGCTTTAAGCAAATATGTTTTACAAAATCTCTCAACAATAAAATACTTCCGTCAGGAATCTTTGAACATTAATATAAAATTAAAAACAAAATCAACGAAAAAAATCATGAATTTAGAAGGTCAAAAATTACCGAACAAAAAAGCTATAATAATAATACAGAATAAAATGGAATGTTTTAGAAAGTGTAAATAAAAACTATTAAAATATTGGAAAGGGAACGAAATGATATGAGTAAATATTTGTGATTGTAAAGTAATACTTTTTTAGCAAACTGACAAAAAATAAAGCTCTTCAATTCAAATAAGTGAAGTAAAATGAGCTGATCGCATTTAATGAAATCTTTAAAGCTTGTATATTACACAAAAAATATTACACTGATGACAATTAGTTGTTAGGAGATGAAACTGACAAGCTCGGGTTACATTTTATTTTGATTATTGTGGAAGTGCGAAAGTTCAATTGCATCTTGCAGCCCTTGTCGCAACTATTAGTAATAGTATTTATATATTTCAAATTAAATTTCGATATATCTGGAAGAATCACCAGTAAGTCCTAACTAAGCATCTCGAAATCACCATATTATGGAGCTAATCCCATATCACACTATGTTTAGTATGGGTACTAAAACATTATAAATAGTGGCAGATAAGCAAGAAGTGTTAAATATCTGTGCTTATTTATCTATAATTCTTACATAGCTCAGGATACTCAGGATGAAACATATATTATGTGACAAAAATTCAAGAAGTAATATTCAAAAATGTATTGTTAAGATATATTATAATTATTAATGTAAAAATATATATTCAATCTTTTTGCTTATTTTTCAGAGATTTAAGAATTTTCTTATTCTTATGCCCTTCAAAAAATCAGAACCTAAATGATTTTATGCAAATTTCCCATGCTCCTTAAAGCTATATAAAGAATTTCTGGTAGTGCGAAATTTATTTTTATTACGTAAATGTTGAAATTGGCTAGCGTTGAAATCCTCCTTGTTGCTTTTGCGATCTTCGGCAAAGAAGTAATTTGGAACTGCTATAAAGGTTATCAAGAATGTATTCCGGAGATCAACAAAATTGAGCATATTAACGTGAATAACGTTGGATCACATAATCTTATAGAATTCTGCTTTAATCATACACAAATTATTCTTCCATGTTTGGCTACAAAAGTAATTAATTGATCATATAAATTCTTCCCATTATCGAACTTTTTAGAATATTTAAAAATTTCTCCATAACACTCACGCTAATAATGCTCTGTAGAAAAGAGCAGAAAATAATTCCTTTTAAATTAATGGAAGTTTTTTTTTCGATTTTTTATGATGAGATTACAATTAAGTAGTAGAATGAATAAATAATTGAAAGGGCACATTATCTTGCATTAATTTCTTTATAAGGCAAAACTTTTCAGAAAGGTTTAACAGAAGTTATGTCGGTATCGACGCTTTCACTTCTTCTGGCCATTTGCAATGCAGAAACTCAAAATAACAAATCAGCTGATATCGTAATTTCCTTTTTTGAAAAAAAATTCGAATTAATATAAATTGATTATTGATTTAAAATATGTTTGTTTGTTGATAAGAGATAGATGTAAATCGCATATCGGTATTGTATGTACCGTCGTTCTGATAATCAGAGGAAAATGCATGGAACAATTGAAATAAAACTAACTCGGTTTTTTAATTGATGATCATAAAAATATAAGTTAAAAATTATGACAAAGAATATATCAATTATGTCCTAGAATTATTTTGATTATTAATCCAAAATCCATTTCCTATTTGAAGAGAAAATGAATGAATCGAAAACTGCATTTATATTTGTTAATTTTCAGGAAGTGCAGCAAACTTTGAAACATTTGGCGCGATTTTATGCATACTTTTGCGCATATTCAAACATTTTGGATTTACACCGTAATACAGAATGTTTTCGGTATTTATTAATTTCTCTTTTCAATTCGAAATTCAAAGTAATTAACTCAATTCTGCACTTTTTGTTCTATTAGTCCCATTTACCCAACCAGTACTTATAAAATAATGACACAAATGTTTGATAATTTTACAGAAATTTGATGAAGCATTGTGTTTTGAATAAACCAGATGATAGCTGCATGTTCTACCACTGTGAACAAGTACCACTTAATTTATCAAAGCCTCATCAAATAATTCTACTCACTCAACATAAAACGACAAAAACAATCAGTTCAGTTATGCATCACAATCAACCATCAACCGTCATGAATCATCAAGATCGAATTACACCTATTGTTACTATAATAATAACACTTTTTATAGGTGCAATGCAATGATACGTAATTTCCAAGACATGTAGAAGAAAATTGGATTTTAGAGATATAATGATAATTATTTGGAAAAAGAAAAAAAGAAGAAACAATAATAACGTGAAGTTTTGGCCAGAAAAATTTTTAAATTTTACTGGGAGAGCTAACTTCATCATGGCAAGTAATTTCAAGCTATTGAAGAAATAAGGAAAGACTTAACGGAATAATAAGAATAAAATTAAAATTGCTCATTACTGCTTCATAGGAAATAACGAGATACAAGGGAGAAAAGAGAAAGTAAGCGAAGAGGGAAGAAGAAAGCAGTTGAGACGTATTCAAATTGAAAAAAATTGAAGATGTCGTTTTTAGTTAAGCACATAGCTATTAGTTTTAAGTTTACGTCATTTTCCATTATGTACTTATTCACTATTTTTTTCTTCCGTTTTGTGCAAAGATGTAAATAAAAAATTTATAAAAATTTTCTGAAGCCTCACAATATAAGCTAAAAAACTCAAAACTACAGATTGAGAAACTCAAAATTACAGATTGAATTTGTACTTTTAGAAATTAATTTGATGTATGGCTATTTAAAATGATCATATGTTGATATATTGTGAACTATTATAGTTGAAGATTAATGAATGAAAATAGTATCGCATAAGACATGTTTTCTCTTAATTTTCTTTTCCCAAATGATATCTCAAAAAAAGTCATAGAAATTTTATTTTACAAATTTCATCTCTCTTAGAAGGAGGTGAGAGAAATCAATAAGAAACTAATTAATTTGATCATATTCTATAACTACTGTTCATTCGATTTGGATGAAATCTCAGTTGCTTTGAATAAATTTTCAGATTCAAAAATAACCATTATAACGGAGACCGAAGTATCAGATAGTGAACGAAGAAACTTATTCATGGAGTTTAGTTGAAACATATTTAAATCAGAATTCATGAAAAGGTCATTTTCCATTATATTTCATTATGTTCCATTTCTGATTGATTGACGCAGATTTCTGGCTGATTTTAAACAACCACAACTTAGGGAAAAAATTCGATCTAATATTTTTAAGCCTTTGTTCATCTTAACGGCTTATTCAAGAATAAAGTCTCTCACTTACAACGAAACCCACATGCTTGATGTAATAAGGAAATTAGAAGCCGAATTTATATTTTGAGGTAGGAATCAAGGAATGATGATAACTTCCTAGCTATGTTACTGCTAAAGAACAAAATGAAGTTAATATTCGAAATGTACTACCTATTCTTTTTGAAATGATCGAAAAGTCGACAGAGCAGTAATAAAGATTATTAAAAAGAGATAAAACTCCAAATCTATTAGTATGAGCTAACATATCATATCTCAAATATATCACATCTCAAATAATATATCTCAAACGTATCTCAAATATGCACAGTATAGCAGTTGTTAGTATGAGTCAACATTTCCAGAAAAAACAGTTAATATTTTCAAATAATATTTAAGAAATGCAAAGATACATTAAGCGATAATAACTATTCAAGTGAAGTACTAGTATGAAATAAGATATATAGTAAGTGCCATTTTCTAATGAAATAATCAAATTGTAAATCCAAAAGAATAAGGTTAGAAATGTGACGAAACTTTCTTTGTTAGTTATAAAAGAATAAAAACTTGCTTCATGCAGAAATTGCAGGACCTTTCCGTTCTTGCTTACTGAAGCAGAAATATTCTTCTAGTTCTACAAAAAAATAAAAAGCATAAAAGAAGGAAAAGAACTGTATTCCCCAGTGATCGGTGAAAAAAAATCACTGAGCATTTTCAAATATGCACAGCATAGCAGTATGGGAAGAAATATAGAAAACAATGAGTGATGGAGTTGAAGGATGAAAAACATAGTCAAAAACTAAAAAGATGGCCAAAGTGTAGGAAGCAGGTGAAGCATCTGTCACTCGCCCTAAAAAATAAAAACACTTGTAATTAACATTTCTAAAGCCCTTCAACAATCCTATATAAAATGAGCTAAAAAGCACGAGCAATCTTGACTAATCCTCTTTTGGACATAGAGGCCTCTTTCTTTCTATAGCATTTGTTGTCAAAAACAATTCAAATAAGTTTCAAGAAGATAAATTAAATTATTTTTGGTAGAGAGTCTCACAATGGCACTAATTGCCAGTTGAACCTAAAATACAATGGATAGAGAGGCACATATATATATATATTTATATAATGTACACCATACCCATACTATATTATCTATAAATACAGGCAACGAACATATTGCAAATGAACTTTTTCGATGATCAAAAATTGATAATCAACCAACTAAATAGAGTGATATTATTCGCATACTGATCAATAATGTCATTCTTGGTCAATGGCTGATCAATAACGATAAAGAAATAAGAATAACTGATTAAACTTCAGTGAGTTGAACACTATCAGATAATCAATTTAGATACGGTAACTTTCATTTTAAGCATTTCCTAATTCAAACTTAAATTCTTCCAAAATCAACTCTTAAATAAAATAAAATAAAATAATGTAATGCAGAAGGTAGAAGAAATTTAGTTAGAATTCTAAATCAGCTCTCAAAATCAAGAAAATTGCTTTCCAAATAAGTAAAGTATTCATAAATTAATAATAAATTGCCTTTACAGACGAATATAATGCAACCAAAATATCTAATAATTTTCGTGTTTCTAATTTCTACATCGGATCCTCCTCAAAAATGAATTTCATAAGCATCTGTGCTCAAGTGATCCTTGAAAAGAATAAAATCCCTCAATTCTTCTTTTTCGTAACAAATGGAGAATACATAAGATATTAAATAAAAACCCATTATCAAAATCACTTTTAATTCATAATCTGCCTATTTTCTTTCTATAAATTATCCAGTGGACTTTTATAATATTCTGTGTAGTAATTTTGTGAAATTAATATATATGAGTTGATATTATCGATTCTATATAATATTTGCTAATTTTTCAACTACATTGCCTCTATCATGCTTAAAGCCTATAATTCTATTCTTTTTTATGACCATCACTCCATGGTTTGAAAATTTTACTAAATATATAACATCTAAAAATATAGTGAAACTTTCTCAAAAAGCAAACATGATGATCTTATTCTATACAATCAAAAAAATCCGCTTGAGATAATAATAAAAACTTGAACTAAGCTAAAACAATTAACAGGAACAAATCACTAAACTAATCAGCATCAGTTCCCAATAATTATTCTCTAAGATGTACAACATATCAAACAAATTTCATTAGCGAATACTTTATTTTTGCCTTAAGTATTTAAATACAAAAGTTCTTCGAAACAAACAGCAGAAAATCAAAAGTTCCGAAAAATTCATTCCAGATAGATGCTCCGAAGAAAAAATTTATCTTAGACAAATTCGAAAATATGTAAATGAAAATACCGTATTTTCAACTACTTGCTTGACTATGAGCTGTGAAACTTTTAAAATAACGAAAATATTTTGAGAAAACATGAATTATAATTTAAGCTAAAAGAAAACTAATGGACGTCGAATAATTGCAAGTAAGGGAGCTCATCAACATCGGAAAATCATAAGAAGGGTAAATCTGAAAAAAACAAAGTATTTAAACAAAATTAAAAAATATCTGCTATGGTCAAATTATCATGTTCGAGATAATTCAAAGCACAAAATACACGATCTTAGTAAAAATCCGATCTTTTTCTTTTCTATTAAAAACTTCAATGAAAAAATTATATAACATTTTGAACTCTAATTAGTAATAAGAAAATCAGAAAAAAAAAATAAGAAAGGGGATTCTCCAAGAAATTTCAGATTTAAAAATTTGAAAAATAATTTTAAACAAGTCCAATCCTGTAATCCAAATATCTCTGATATTCATTAACTGTTCGCCACTGAGCACTTCCAAGTACTGCCTGCGGTCGTTTCACTTTGATGAACTCAAAAGCTACATTTGGATACCAACCATTCTTACGCATCAGATAACATGTAGCAAACATTGCACTACGTGTTCGACCTGCTTTGCAGTGTACGTATCTAAAAAATATTTAATCTTTTTTTTAATTAAGAATTATTATATCTCACTCATCCTAATCATATTCAAGTACTAAAAAGATGAAATTATCCTGCTGTTGTACATTAAAATCTAATAATTTCAATAATTACCGAAACCTTATTATTAAACAAAAAGAAGGAAATCATTACTTACACTGATTTACCGCGTTGCGCACTGTCATCAACAAATTTAAGAGCTTTATCGATTGATGTTCTAGATGCTGTACCCACAAAATCGGCCATTGGTAATGAATAGAATTCTACACCATTTTTTTTCCACTCCTTTTCATCCATTGCTTTCCAAACAGCTCGCGTCTCATATTCTACATTATAATAGAAGTTTGCAGCATTACTCAAGCTACTTAATTGAGAATGTAATATAACTTATAAATTTGATTAGAACTCATTTAATATAAAGTATTAGAAATCTTAGAAAAAATTGCACTACTGAATGTAATATATTCAGATTACAAGTATGTTTCTAGCGAAAAAAACCATATACCTTCCGTACAACAAACAACAGCACCAATATTTTCTTTCTCAATAAGTTCCTTAACCATGCTCCGGAATGGTAGTGCACCGACTACTATGATATCATCAATACGATTATACCATGCCCATTTTACTGGTTGCAGATAATTACGCAACAAATTAAAACCCAAAGTTGGGTAAAGTAGCAGTCCTTCAAGCATTTCTGTAATGAAAATAAAGGACTTAGTTCTATGAAATAAATTAACGATTATGAAGAATATAGCGAATAACTGGTTTTAGAGATTGGTTCATTCATCCCTGTGTTAGCTATTTAATGTAAAAATTACCGAAGCTAGAAATAATTTTATAATATTTCACAAATTTAAAGCATGGCTAAGTAGCTAAGATCACAAAAGTTATGTAAACAAAATAAAGCAAAGACCTCACCATTGCAACAGGATCTTTGACTAGACTCTGAGATTAATATCTGTTATGCCTTAAAATATCTCTTTTTCTATATGATTATCACTTACAGTAATCAGCTACCGTCCTACTTCTCAGTTCATATTTGATAATGTTTAACCACAATAGCAATGTAATACTATTTATTTAAACTGTTTTGCAGTGTTAATTAAACACTTAAAAATTGCGCTGAAAAACTACTTGAATAAATCCTTATATAATGTCTTGAATCTTGAAAAAATCTAATAACTGAAAGTGATAAGAGAAAATTCTAGCAGCAATACAATACTGAACAAAGGAATCGAAATATAGGAACTTTATTTGTATTAACGAAAAGCAGACACTTCACATACTAACTGAAACTGAACAAGCAACACAATTCAATATTATTAATGAAAAAGATAAGGTTTTGAAAATGCTTCTTTCCAAACAATTTTAATCTCATAAACATACCAATGCGGAGATAATAAATTAAAAGAATGAAAATATCGAAAGCTGTGAGGATTATGCGAAGGGTAACGAGATCAATGAAGCATTTGGACATTCTCAATATTAAAATAGAAAAGCGAAATGAAACGACTCTTATCAATATTTTGTTGATACAGAGAAAATTCTTATTAAATACACTTTTGGAGTTAGAAAAGGAATAAATTTTCCTACCTATAAACTGTTTAACTGAACCAATCTTAAAGAAATATGACAAATTAATATAACTATCTTATTTACAAAATAAAGTTATTTATAAACCAAGAAAAAAGATTTGACACTGTTCACTTGTTGTCTCAAAATTCCTGATCCTCCAACCATCTCCCGTCTTCGAAGACCACAAATTTCAAAAAAAACTGCATACAAAAGTTAGACTGATGATATTAAATGAAAGCGTGACATGTGAAATCCAAGTAATACAGCAATTTTTAGCAAAATACAAGTTTTTAGAAACACTATCAAAATTTGGGAAGGAAAACATGGAATTTGAAAGTTTGTAGAGAAATTTTATCAAAATATTATAATAGTATTACTTGGACTAAATAATCGGTTATGTTTTTCTGGAATAAGGTGAATAAATCTCTTTTCTGCAATAGCAGGCAAAATTCAGAAAATCTAAAAATCAAAGATCATCAAACATGTTTGGTGGAGGATGAGCATCAGAAAATTCGTAGTCTCTTCTAGTACTGATTAAATCAAATGATGAGTACTCTTCTGCATTATCAGCTGCCATGATTGGCTTACGATCACTATATTCGCGAGTGCATGGAAATCGATAATCTGACTGGGAAGTACCAATTCCACTTCCAAGTGTTCCATGATCTGAAATTTTGATTAATAATGGGAGAAATTACCAATGCTGTAGATATGAGAAAATCTAACACCAATAAGATGGAATATTTTTAAAATATAGCACTAAATCACGTGTAATAGCACATGTAAAAAATCATCAGCAACGTATAAAATAAAAAGTAGCATAAAATCTCGATTCTTTATCAAATTTAAACAAATTAAATTCAATACCGATAACATTAACTAGCCGCTGTTATAATGTTGACTCCAACAAATTTATTATTAATAGTATTACTTGGACTAAATAATCGGAATTTAACGCTGATTTTTAATAAAATTGAATTGGAATGCTGGTACTATTATTTACAACCTGAAGCTGCTTTCATCGTCAACTTTTCCGCCCAATATTGATCTCTTTCTTCGCGATAAGCAGCACGCATTATCTTATTGCGTTCTGCAAAGGATTTGAAGTACAAGGAATATATACGTGATATGAATTTATATCTCCGAAAAAAATTTCAATGAAAAATTCGCAGATTTAGATCCTAATTTGAATAACAAGCAAAAATTTATAAGCTATGTGAACCTTATCTTTAATCTTAATGAAGAAATTATTATCTGCTACGATTCTGAAATTACCAGTATATAAGAATTACCCAACGAAACACGAGCTTTTCCACCGTTAACTAATTCCACAGTCATTTCGTCATCGCCGACAAACTGATCTATGCCAAGTAAATGCAACAGTCGAGTTCCCAATCTATAATGATAAAGAAAATGTTTCGAATTAACCAGAAAATATGAAAATTAAGAAAATATAGAATAACAAAGTAAGATAGTTAGCCAAGTAAAAGAAACAAAAGAAACGAAACTTATTGTGAAACAAATCGACAAACTAACTTGAACCAAGTTCCCAGGGCGAGTAAGACAATTAGAATAGGGAGATAGATGTTGATCCCTTTTGCCAGAACTGGTATTAAATCTAAGTGGCCCATCAACTGCAAATGATATTTGAAACATGTATGAAACAGCAGTAAAGTCTTGAATAAAAATCGAATTATTCATAACAGAATTTAAGATTTTTTAGTAAAATTTTCACATTTCAAGTAAAGAGGAATAGTTACAAACAACGCTAGTACTGTAGATATGCAAAAACATTCTTAAAAGTTCTTGAAAATTCTAATATTTCCAGGTCACAAGCAAACAGCATGTTTGCATTTGCATGAGAGTTTAGCTTACTATATTTTTATAAAAACAAAATCAACCTTTGTAAACTGCGTCTCGACTGCAAATTCTGCATCTGAAGTAATATGTGAGTCGAGATGAATCATTCCCAACACGTTCAAACATATTGGAGGAGTTAAGCGACATAGTAAGCTATAATTATTTTTACAGTCTACCAAAGATATAATAGATTAGCATGATAATGCAGCATAAGTTACAATGATACAGATTAACTTGATTTTGATACATTCCACTTGAAATGCAAATGATGCATTTCATGTAGAAGAAGCTTTCTTACATACATAGCGCTAAATAATAAGCTATTTTCGTCGGTCATACGATGAGAGTCCAGATGGTAGTACCGATAGATCCGTAATTTAAACACTGTATAATATGCACAGATACAAAGATAAGATATGATTACAGTTGCATAGGTCTGAAATTGATAAGAATAAGAAAAGCATTATTAGCACAGTTAAATCCTCTCACCATAGCTAATGCTGCTCCGTAAGTGGTTATAAGCCAGAAAGAAATCATGGACAGAACGCATTTCGAAAATACATTTTTGCTTTTAAATAGACAAAAATTGGATTTTATTTTGAAAAATTTTTTTTTAATATATTGAATTTATTATTCAGAAAAGGATACCTGAATATACAAATAATGATAACCATGTGCAGCATGGTGAACAATAAGAGCAGCTAATGAAAGTCGTGGATGTATAATGAAAAACGTGCATTCACTCCACATTACGAACGCAGTTATCACATAGAAGGAAAGTCCAAGAATCTATAAAGTGATTTTAGAGTTATCTTGAGCTAACCAAATACCAACTAATCTCAATACATTGAATAGTCATTTACAAAATGTAACTATAAAAATCGTCATACCATTCAAAAAAATTATTTACCTTCAACAAACTCCTCTTATAAAATACATGCCACAAAAAGCAAACACGAGGCGAACAGTGGAAAAAATTCGTTTGATGTCCCTTAGTTCTGGAAATGCAAAAAGTAAAAACTATGCTCAAAGCATTAGCAAAATACAATTAAATTGAAACTCGAAAAAATTTTTTAGAAAAGCGTATTTCTTTAAATTATGCAATTAATAGTTAATATTAGGTCTTCAAATCAAGTATAAATCATTTTTGAGAAAACATTATAATAACAGGTACAGTAATCTACTTAACGCCTGACCTGACAAATTGGCCCGTCATTTCGGCCTGTTGAACATCTTCTAAATATAAGGCTCGAAATATTAATGCATTCCATTGTGCTTGTCTTCTATAATAATTCTGTATGGCACTAATGACGCGTTTGTGCAACCGTATCTACAAGATTTCGAATAAAAAAGTTAAAAGTAAACAAATTTCTTCCATAATAATTGAAGAAAATTTCATGATATTAAAGGTGCAAAAAAATTAGAAAAACAGATTTCTTCATCTGATTCAAAATTAAAAAAGTTAATAAAAGGAGACCTCTGTATCTGAACACTCACGTACTAGTTAAAAATATTTTAATAAAATATACAAAATTTTCCTAAACATTCTAAAACTTCTATTATTTCTATACCATACAAAAATCAGAAAAAGTCTGGTTATATATAATAAAACAGAGCCATTCATAACCGAAATTTAGAAAAAAATAATGGTGCTAAAATCCGAGTGCAGTTTAAAAACGTAAACAATCCAAGATCTCTATGCAAATGAAAAATAGATAGATTGCTAACCACCAATTCTTGGCAGCGTTCATTATTTTCCTAACACATTTTTGGAAACTCAAAAAGAAACAAGACTTGCCAAATATTTTTTGTTTGCGACCAAACCTTCACTGTTTGGTGCGATGTTGGAGGCTACTGAAAAATCGTCATTCGAAGTAATTTGTGAAATCAGTTCCGATGGAAATTTTGCTATAATCGTTTGCGCATATTTCCGTAATGTATGCTCATTACACAACAGTGTCAAGATGCTTCGCGCTTCCCTGAGTATTGAAATTTAATTTCAACCTTTTGTTAATCAAATATATTCTTCTTTTCAAATTCTTCTTCAGTTTTTTCACAAATTTTTTAAAATTTATATCTAAAATGTCTATTTAGATATTGAATCGTTCCAAATGCAAATTCTTTTTGTTTATATTTTTTTATTTGTATTTTAATTCTATACGAATTTCAAATGCGAGGTGCAGAAAAAGAAATAAACACTTTATTAAACAGAAAGTCCAACATTACTTATACCAGAAAATTAGTCCCCCAATTATACTGCAATCGCTATCTGTAGTGCAAAGTTAGATCAGAACGGTATAAAGCATAACTAAAAAAGTATTAGTAGTAAATATTAAACATACTTATACACCTCTCGAACAGTGTCCTCGGCGTCATTTTTATCTGTCGATAGTTTATCTATATCAAAATACGTCTTATTTAGCCGATAATCTGAAATCTACAATTTTTCGAAGCAATAAGTAGTGCATGATGTGAAAAGACTAAGCTGCGTTCCTATTATTATCTACTAGTCCCTAAGGTCATAATACAAAATGCGATACCCCAAACATTCTAGTTAAAACATATGCACCATTCACAGAAAATAATTTTCAAAAAAGTTCACATACAAGGAATAGAGAGATACAAGGTTGAAATAAACACAATATAAAAGAGTATAACGAAAGATACCTCGACTTCCGATTTGCCAGAACTGTCGTGGAACCTCTATTAGGCCATAGCCTAACAAAATCACCAACAAAAATAAACCCCAAGTGTTAGAAGCGGAAATAAGAATCACTTTCAAATATTCCCTTAAAATTCCCTTCACTTCTTATAACCATATCTGTGATTGATATAAAGCAAACATGAAAATAGTACTAAGTGCCACTATACATATTTATAATAAAAGTATCATAACTGAAAAGACAATGGATGATTAGAAAGCAACTTTTAAGCGACCAAAAAATTTCGAATTGTAAAATAAAAAACTAACGCATTTAGCACCACTCCTTTCACAACAGCATAAGCCATTAACATGAACAAAAAAATAAGATAGGTTCCGTAATATATAGCATTGCTGTATATAGCAGATCGTAATTTACCAAGTGACGAAAAATCGCCAGCATCTGAGTAACTCTGCATCAAAGGTAATACAATCCTGCAAAAGTGCATCGAATTAAATTCAGTACAATTGATAGGGTAATTTAATCAAAAGAATGATTATATAACGGAAACTGAACTAAGAGAAAATAATAGCTCTGCTGTCAATAACGATATTTAAAGTACTTCTTAGGCAAAACTCTCAACAAATGCAGAAAAGCATTCACATTTTCAATTAACAACTCAGTCTTTTTTCACTGTAAAAAAACTTCCAACACTAACCATGTTAACAACTGTGATGTCCAATAAACAACACGCCACAATCGTAACAAAACGTAATTCGGTACAAAGCCGATCGGTTTTTTGCATACTAGGTCTGTGATATTGCCAGTGCTCAGATCTTTTTTGTCTGCTGATAACTGCGTCTCTTCCAATAGACAACGGTTGTAAAATGTCTGAAAATCTAAGTACCTTTTATTCAAAAGTGACGAAGAGTTCAAGCTCTGAAACAAAACATGTATTAGATTTGAAATCAAACATTAAATAAACAACTAGCTAATTTTCACTGGATGTACAATAAAATCTTTATAATGATTAAAATAACTTTGTCTGTTTCTTTAAAGTTGGTTTAAAAAAATACATGAAAATAATCGAAAAGATAAATAAAAGCATAAAATTGTAACAAGAGCTTACGATAGCAATATCCAGCGGCAGAATAAAGATAATAATGAAAGAGAAGAACCAGCCAATAAAAGTTGAGATTATTACAATGAAATGCTGTCGTCGCCAATTACTATATTTATTCAGCAATAACAACGTCAAGAAAAATACTGCATTCACTTCTACGATCAATAGGCCAGCACCCATCTTGAAAAAAATTTTGATACTGATAAGTATATCAAAAGCAAGAGAGTAAAGAAACCAACTCAGCAAAGATTAACGTAGAATTGAAAAGTATAGGTATACGAAATATCCGAAAAAGAGATAGAAAAATAAATGTCAACTAAATTCCAGCAAATTTTGAATGAATTAAAATTTCCTAGCTTCATAAAGCATTACCATTCGTTTTTCATAGAAAATACTCATGATGCAAAGGTAAGATAATGATCACGACAATTCGTCCAGATAAAATGTTTGCCAAATCAAATGATGGAATTAATAAAACGTGAAATTATTAGATTTCAAACAAAATCTTCGTGCTTGGCGCATAACAAATATTTGAAAAGGACTATGGAATTATGCAGAATTGTTATTCAACTAAAATCGAAATAACAGAGTTTTAAAGCATAATTTTTTGAACAACTTATTGGTAGCAACAAATTATAAATTCCATTAAATCAAGTAGAATATTTGTAGAACTGAAAACATGAATAAAGCGACAAAACAAATATTAAAAAATATAAACAAATTATCTGTTCAATCCAAACATATTCTGGCTTACAATCATATTTTTGACAAATTGTAACTCTTACAAAACAAATCTTGAAAATTCCAGAAGTGAAAATAGGGCGATCACAAATGAGAACGACATTTCAGCAACAGCTGAACCATTTCAATTATAGAAACGATATTTGAAGTGTTTGAACAAAAACAGGATATTGCAATGTTCCTGCTTAAACATCAATAAAAATTCTCATCATCAATGGAGAGGGTAAAATAATTTTCGAACAAAGCAATTTAATTTGGAATCAAGAAGTAAGTGTCAGCAAATTCTTTAGTTACATTTTACACAACAGTTTCGAAAGTTAGAAAGCAGAAGAGAGTGTGTTTGAAATCTTCGAAATACAAAACTCAAATTATGCCTAGCAACAAAAGCAAAAATGTATTGCATCTATTATAATACAGTTTCCACTATAAAGAACTTATCACCTCTCCAAAATAATCCTACAAATCATTGTATATGAATTTATCCTAATTTTATTCAGTATTATCTGTATTTCATGTAGTAATCAATAACAGTCGAAAATGTTGCAAAGCCACCAGCACCTAAAACAGCTGGCTTTATACCTGCACGAAGACCAATCAAAGCACCAACAATCGCTCCAGCTAGAGTACCATTTTTCCAATCATTACATGCTCGATAGCTTTCCACCAGACATTCGGTTCCGGTAAATAGAAATCCTATAGAAGCAAAATTTCTCCCATATGAGCGCATTCGTGACTTCGATTCTAACCACATTTCTTTCAACGTCGGCTGGAAACAATGAAATTTGACTGCGCTAGATAAAATAATCTAATAAAACAACAGCCAGATACAAATTATTATAAAATGGTTTGCTGACTACTGAAACTTTTAATTTTGAGAAATGGCAATAAAATTAATAAAAGAGCTATACAATTCTGCTTAGATCAGCTCGAACAGCCATAGTTGCTTGCGGGTCGACAGAGGCGGTAAATAAACCAAAAACAACGCCAAGGCCAAAACCAGCAATTGCTGCAATAATAGACTTACAAGCACAATTCTCCATTAATCGAGAAAATATTAATTCCTCACGAGCCATATCTGGTAAAGCAAAAGTCTGAAAAAAATTTTTTAAACAATAACATAATATTTATCAAAAGCTATTATATGTCCATAACAAAACATAACAATATGATAAAAGTGCCCTTCTCATGTTTGCTGATATTACGAAACGGCAAACATTGATATGAATATTGATCTGTCATTTAGCACATTTTTCGTCAGTCCAGATCTCATAAGTTTTTTCTTTTCTGAGAGTTTGATATCGCAAAATATTTTAAATATAAACAGCTAAGCAAGCAGAAAATCAACCTGAAAAGGCTTTACAGGAGTACGATCAGCATTCCACGGTCTACTTCTCTTTCCAATCATTTCATCCATTAATTGGCAATAAGCTGAAGGAACATAATTGAATTCTCCGGCCGTTTCCTTCTTTGTTTCTACTGTTTCGATTCGGAATGGGCTGCCGAAAGGATTTTTAAATTTCAACATTCTTCATGGTAATCTATCAATAAATAAAAGCCAAGCATAAAGCAAAGCTCTTGAGTGCTCAAATTTAACGCAGTTTCCGTAATACACAGCCTTTCTCTTCAAGATTGCTATTTGGGGTGGAGTGGGATCCTCATATTCGTAATACAAAGTTCTGTATTTTATTTCAAGTATATTTGACGACACATATTACTTGCATCATCGAAAATCTCAATATGACATGAAGAGTTGTCTGAACAGCATATAATACATAACAGTAAAATATCCAGACATTTTTCAGATAATAACGGGCTATAAGGGGTAAATATACACAACAGAAAGCACCTAATACTACTTATAAATTAATGCTTGTGATAAAGTTAAAGATAAAAAATTAGACAGCTGTTGGATATAAAAGAAGGGAGAATGTGAGGTGTCAAGAAGAGATCCGAACAAGAAATGCTACCTATTTGATCAGAAGATTTCTTAGTTCGTATTGTCGCGTTTATAAAGTTCGGTTTGTTTGAAATAACTTTTTCTGTTTTTTATTTAAACAGTTTTTAAATTAATTTATAAGCTGTAGACGACAAGGAGAGTTTGATTTGGATTTTGCATGATTCTATTTTGGAATTCAGTTCCTTCATTTGCATAGACTGATAATATGAAATCTATTTACTTCAACCACTGAAAATACCTGAAAATGATTATTCTCTTTATTTTTCGTCAATTCTTCAAAATACTTTTATCATATATATGTATAAAATGAAATAATATTTTTACAGATTAACTCTTCCAATGAACTTTCCGTTTTTTAGATTCAATAATTGACACTATTGTTACAATCAAAATCTAATACTATGGGTTAATCAGTTAATAATATCAACAAATGTAGCGCCTTTCGCCGTCACACGTAACCGTACAACAATCATTCCAGCGGAGACTTTTGGTAAATAAACCGGATTCCGTTCGCCATACACAATCTTTGTAATGATTTAGCGTTGTGAGACACAATTTTCGGCATTACACCATTTTTCAATATTTCCCATCGCTCATAATTTTACCTTCAAAGACTAATTTAGCATTGCTTGATTTGTTTAGTATTTAGTATTGGTTGAAAATTTTTTCTCTCTTACTATAGACAAAGACTTTTCGTTTACATCTTTTCTTTTAAGGTACTGAAAAGAGAGCGATAAATGCATTGGGAATCTGTCGGTTATTTGTTTAAAAATTTTCAGAATCTCGAAACTGGTTCTGACTTACAATGCAGCGAAACTGCAGAAACAAACGTTTTAACGAAGGGGAAACTAAAATATAATATAAGTCAGCGGACGATCTAATTGATCGAAACTGTGAAGTCTTGTGTTTTATTGGAATGGATTCAGAATTGTGGAATTAGTCATTTGGCGAGAGTCAAAGGAATTTTTTGTAATACGTCCTGTACAGAAAAGATTTCGGTCTAAGTACAAATATTTACTAGATTATAGCAAATTTGCTAGATTGTGATTATAAAATTTTTTAATTAAAGATATAGAAAAAAAGTTACTTAAGAATCATTCCAGCAAGCATTTCCTCTCTTCTTATTTCTCTTCAAAGTTTCAATACTAATGAACTCTTCTTAATGCATTGTTCGAAGTTTTTTTTGGAAGACGCTCAAGTGCTTGAAATATTTCCTTCTTTTGCAAAATATGCAGATCTCAGATTCTTGCAGCGTTTGAAAATTATTAGCCGCGCTATCAGCATCATGGAAATTTCGTTCCTCCCAGTTCTTTCATTTTTGTTTGTCATTGAAGAAGTATGCGCTGGATACGAAGAGAGTAAAATTTTAACATTTTCTTTTTAAATGAAAGTACAAAAGAATAATGACATTTTACGACGTGAATTAAAGTACAGCCTTACATTTAATTAATTGTAAGAGATCAACTTCTTGTCGCCTAAATCGATATATCAATAATTATGATTTTTTTTCTCTTTTTTCCAATCAGCATATTATTTGAGTTTATTTGATGCTATTTACCATGATGAGAATGATTAAATTAATAGATTAAGATTTTCGAAATCCTCAGAAGGAACGCTGATCTAAATGATATCAGGATATGATCTGAAAAAACTACCACCGGATTTGAAACCTATTGTGGAATTGATAGGACTTTGGCAGCTGCAAACAAAATCCGGTCCGACGCGTGAATACAGTCCTCCGGATCTAATTGATATTGCTATAAATCCAATACCAAAATTTGGTGCTCGTGCTGCTAACATTACGTGAGTTCGGTCTTTATTAAATGTGGCAGAAATGACTTAGAAATCGGAAAAATTAATATCACCACCATAAATTGCATTTCATTTCTTTGTTTTTTTTCAAATCTGCAGGTTAAATGTGTTTTTTTGCTTTTTTAAGTTTCATAGACACAAGCTTTCCAGAAAATCACTGATGCTATGAGAAAGCTATTATCTTAAGCATGATCTTATTTGATTAGGAAACAAAGCTTTAACACTTCGTTACTAATTACTTCTAATCTTTTTCATAGCTACCTTTTGTAATTTTCTTTTATATGTGGAGAAGTTGCTTCTAAGCACATTAGTGCCATGATGTAAGAATTGTTATCTCTTAATGATGAAAAATGAATGTTACAAGATAAAATTATTCTAAAAAAAGTTTTAGAATTAGATAAAAATTTTTGATATTTGATTCGTTTTTTGCCATATACACTTCTGTTTGCAAATCCAAATTTGATCAAAATTCATCGTAAATAATTAAATTGAACTTCTCAATCGATAGCAATCGTAGTTTTTTCAACTGTTCAGTTTCATCATTCAAATTCGAGTTTTTCTTGATTTCACACGCGCTGATGATGTGAAATTGATTTCAGACCTTTTTTTAAACTTTATAGTCTTAGAATGTAAATATCACGTTATTATACTGCTTATCAGCTAGTTTTTCTTTTTCTTTTTTTGAGCTGATTACAGTTTAAATCCAGCCAGACATTTTCAATGAAAGACAATTCAAAAAGAATTATAAATGCGATGAAACTCATTTTAAAGTAATTGTTCAGCTGCAAAAGCATTTATTCACACAAAGAACAAAAATATATACTGATTTGCTATATAACGTTTCCAGCACCCTCTAAAAATAAATAGCATAATATAATATCTGTATTTTGTACTAAATTTGAGTAGGCAATAATACACATCAAAAGTAGCATATACATTAGAAAACTGCAAATAGTGCCTTTAAATAATGCATTTGCTTCAAGTGTGAAAAAATGCTAAAAGCAAGAAATGGTCACTTCGTTATATACCTATAAGTTATCTACGCCAAAATTTATGCATATTATTTGAGAAGAAAATTTAATATTACTTGTGTAGCATATTAATAATTAGAATGTGTATTTCTAAATAATATATTAACGAAGTTAATATGTGTAGCTAAACTATCTTCGGTGCAACTGTTTTATACCATAAAGATTATTTTGTGCTTTAAAGTATCATAAATAATTTTAGGCATACTTACTTCGATTCTCAGATGAATATTATACGATCAGATTATGGTTTTATGCCAGTAAAAAATGCAACAAAACGGGATCCTCGTATACATATTGCATACTTGACCACTAGTAGTGAAGGTATTTAATGCTATGAATCTGGAAGATAAGCCATTAAAAAGCAAAATTTTCTAATCATGCCAGTTAGGCTAAAATTATTTTATCATGTATGATCATTCGATTAGGGAGTAACTGCAGTAAAATCAATTGTAATTCAACTGAATTCGTTAAGATTTGAAAAATTCAAATATAAATGTATGTATTATAAAATACATCTTGTAGGTTACTCCATGATGGAACAAGGAACGGTTGTAGGCCGTAAAATTACATTCCATTTGAAACAATTTCTTCGTCGAACATTTTCAGTTGGAAGTAATGGTATCGAATTAGATATTCGCGAGGTAACTGTTTTTATGTTCTATATTTTTTTTATAAAAAGATTAACATTTAAAATATTTTATGCATAATGTAACTCATACTTTAAACATTAATTTACGCAATTGAAATACCATTTGATTAATGCAACACTGTAATTTATTTTTGTCTATGCTTGTTTGATTATATCATACATTTTTACTTTTCATTTGGCCAATGACAGCAAAAATATTTAATTGAAGCAAAGGTAGAAAATGCAATGAAACTTAGAAATTACTCGTTCCCATAGTGGTCTTGCGCAGTCTTACAATAGTTCCTCGTATGAGTGGATATGTTCTCAGCATTCAGTGTAATTGTCTAACTTCTGGAAGTTTTTTCCTTTTTTCACTCATTTGATATTTAATTTGTAAACATACTTAATTTATGTTTTCAAGTTTAGTTCGAGCGACGATTCGAAATTCTCGATTTTAATCATATGATAATGAAGGTTCGTACCGAAACAGCTAGTGGAACAGAAAGTTTTTCAGCCACATATCGGAAAATTATGCCTTGAGCGGAGTATTTCGATCAATTCAAAAATTTCTGAGCCTGATTTACTACTACTAAAATTGCGAAGTGGATTAAATTATTTGCGAAAACTGTTGATGATTTCATGAAATAGGGATAATCATTTGTTCGCTCTCTCCTTGTATTTCTGTGCATTCAGCTTATCAAGAGCTGGAAAATTCTATGAATCACAAACATATTACTGAGAGCTTGAAATTCATGAATATTTTGAAGCTATAATTTATTAATTTAGTTATGAAATCTTTTGGATTATTCTATTCTTTTTAATACCTTCGAATTCATCTTCATTTTTGTTTGAAGCTTTCAAAGATTTCTCTTTTAATAATCAATTATTGCAAAGAACTTCCACTTAATCTTTTTGAAATAAGGATCTCCTAAAATAATGAATAAAGACAAGTTGTGAGCTTCAATCTATCACTGGCATTCAAGTAAGAAGTCTAGCTGCAATTGAGATTTATAGTATGGAATTTGAATCTATTCTACGTTAAACAATTGCTTGGGGCATTATGATATCAACAATCGACCAATGCATCCATAAATCAATAAAAACTTATCAATTAATAAGAAAATCTAAATTTCAAAATTCGCGTTTTTATGGATTGTCAATTATGCTAATAAAAATTTGAAATATACATTTTAATAAAAGAGAGCATAAAGATATTTTATTCATATCAAATCATTTCTATCATAAATTGTCGGAAAAACCGAAATCATAGAAAATGTTAAATCCATAGAATGTCTTTATATAGATATGCGCAGTTAAAACAGATCGTATGCTTTGTTTATCTCAGTTCATTGTAACTTCACTTCTCTATTTCATCATCTTCCTCAATGGATGATTGAAGGTTGATTTACCACTGTTTTAACCACAGTTTCATCATCATCTTTAAGGGATGATGGAAGGTTTACTTTTTTACACAATCTTATTTCAATTGTTTCAATTAATCCATGTATCCCTCGACCTTTAATCTTTGTGCAAACCATTTCATTTCAAATCATATACAATAGCTTTCTTCTCAGCTAGAGAATCATTTAACACAATCATCATCCTCTATCATCATATCATTCCATTATCACTTCTTGTCAATCTCTTTTGTCAAGCTTTGTGTTAAAATCACTGTTGGATAAGGAATGAATTCTACCCAAAAATAGTTTAACTCTCGCCTCACTTAACTAAATCAGAAGATTTCTCAATTCAACTCTCGAAAAGGAGGAAATCTTTATCAAGTAACACAAGAACAGTTGTCACAACCTATCAACAAAGAAAAAACTTCTTACAAATATTGTTGGTGAAAATAAAACAAATTCAATCGAATCATAACGAACTTTTTTCACTGCATGAATCGTTATCGCTGCCCAAATATTAAATATTAAAAGTGTTTCTGTTTCTATTTTATGTTGAGTGACATTGTACTCACCTTCCGCAAGTGCTTGATGCGAATGAATTCAACCATATATGATTTACTGCTTTCAATTGAATTTAAATTCTCTCTGTTAGAGTAATTTCATTGTCATTTTTCACCATTGTATATGAACTTTCGTGCATGAAAATATATTGTATAAAAAAACGTAAGCAGAGCTTGCTCAATTGAAGTTTTGTTCTAGCTTTCGCTAAAATCGAAGTTGTGCTGAGTTTTGGTTTTAATTCTCCAACTTTTAATTTTTTGTATTTCAAACTGAGCATATATTGCATTAAAAGTATTTTATTGTATAGATGTTAGATTTTCTGTAGCTCATGTCTAATATTTTAGAAAGTCCTGAGTAACTTCTCTATTTCTTTTGTTATGCTGATATAATTAGTCAGAGTGATATATAATGACTCTAACTCTGCGTTAAGCTTTGATTTGAAAAACTTTTCTCTCATTATATTTCATTCTACCCATCTTGGATGAAATAAAAGACGTAAAAACTAATAGTTTGAATATAGGAAGATTGTTTTCAGTTTTTTGTGATAGCAACGTGACACACACCTGAAAAATTCTATAAAAAAGTTTTGTAGAATTTCTGTCATGAATCCAAATAACCATTGCATGATCACTTTTAAACGTTTGATACGGATGAATGAATTCATTCTACACATGAGTTCATTTACAGATGATATCTCGCTTTTTATTTACTTTCTATTCGTAATTCATTATGCATCTCTAATTGATATTGATTACCGATATAAATAAAATCATAAATGAAATTAAATTAGGAATGAATATTAGATGCACTGATAATGATAATAATGGAGGAATTCTAATTTATATCACAATTTCCTTTAAATTTTCCCAAATCCGTTTGTGCAAGTCCCTGAAAGAATAATTTTCAGATTAATCATTAGTAAAGTTAAGTACCTAATCAAAGGAGACAATATTAAAGTTAATAAGATTTAGTGCCTGCGGAATTTTATCGCTGTTACCTTGCAGATCACGATAAATAATATAATTATTGCTGAAGCCGTTAAAATATTTTTATTGAGTCAGAGAAAATATTTGTTCGATCCTAAACAAACGCAGTAAAATATAATTATATATTTGCTCGAATTATTACATCGGAAAGGTGAAATAATTATTGAATAGCTATTAAATGAGAATTACTCGTCAAATCAAATTTATTTCTCAAACAAAAGCGAGGTGAAACTTACTGTCATAGGTTAGAGAATTTTGTTAGAAACTATTTTGATGAATATAAAAGAAAAAAGGAATGAAAGAACAAAGATCTGAAAGTGAGACTTTCTGAATTAGTTAGCAATCCAAGTTTTATTTGCACAATATAAAACAGTTTAAAAGTTGAAATTCCGTTCACTCCAATTCAATATCGATATTGTCTTAAATAAAATTTTAAGAGCGATATCGAAATAAAATTTTATCCGAAATTCTAAATTATTCAGCTAATGTACAAACCTCAAACTAATGCCCAAATTTCCTATACATACACTTTCATGAAATTATTATTTTTTCCAATCGACAATTATACAATTTTTTCGTAGCTTCATTGAACTTTTCAGTCATTTTTATTTCTCTTTCTCTCTAATAGTTGAAGAAATAATCAGTGCTATCTATTTTTCAAATACATCTAGTAATTATATCATCAAATATCTCTTCTTCCGCTATTTTCATTTCATACCCTCTAATTCGAGTGTTTGTGATTGAGAAATTTTGGTTTCGTCATTCGTAGTATTCTTTCATGTCGGACTGTTTGTATAGTCTTGTTGTTATAAAGTTTCACTTTGTGGAATCATCTATTTACCTGCAAAATTTCTGAGGCATGCTGCAAGAATTGCGGCAACAGGAATAGGATGGGAAAAACATTACAAATCAAAAAATCGATTAATATAATTAATTTCAATATTGTGTGATATAAAATAGTAAGATTTAATGTATTGACATTAGGATAAAAAAGAAGATACAAAAATAAATCTTACATTTAAGACCAGAAAATTAATGATTTAAAATAAATAGATTGAACGATTTGATAGGAAATCCATTCTATCATCGTTGACCAAATAGAAGTACAGCAGAAAACAAATAGCGGGAAATTGGATAGAACAGAAATAGAAATTGAAATTCTTAAAGGACAACTTAAAATTTTCATAGCTGTCTTCAACATTAACTGTTCATTTCTTTAAATGCTCTTAGTGCAACATTTCGATTTTCTCATTACTACATTAAAAAATTTGTATAGGGAATGACTTGCATTTCTGTCCGGGACGATTCTGAAAGAGAGAATGCTACAGAAGTTCATTTGTTAGTATTGTAAACAAAGAAAATAATAATGATTGCTGAAATTGAGATTTATAATCATAGCGAAGATCTTTTCGTCCCTTTTTTGTTTGTTTACTCAATTAAAGACTTGTAAAGGAGTCATTGATTGTCACAAGTGTGATATATTGTAGTGACCGGTAATCGTCCTATGCATAAGTATTTGGAAGCTAAAAAATGTCTAAATACTTTCTCATACAATTCCGCATGCTTATATTCCAACATTTACTCAAATTTCTAGGAATTTTATTCTAATTTTTCAGAAAATTTTATAAAGAATTATTAATTTTACTACGTTAAAATTATAGAAAAATCTTCCAAACTGTAGCAGCAAGTCTCACTAAAAATTGCTATTTTGTCACATGTAATTTTAATTTCATTTTTTTCTACACATAATAACCTTTGAAAATAAAAGTTACTGTTTTAACGAGCTCGTTTGCTGATAGTCATTAATTAGTATCTTTACTTAAGCTTCAATAACACAAGAATACGAGAGAAGATAATCGTATCTTCGTATTAGTTGAAGCTTTAAAAGTAGATAAAAGAAAAAATGAAAATTTAAATGAAAAAAAAATTCCAAAGGTTTTTTTCCCTTTTCCGCATCTTATCTTTGTTAGTCTGATGACAATTATCAGTGACTCGAAATGAAATTCAAATATTCGAGCAACTTAGCGAAAGAATTTCTAACAAATCTTTGTTGATACCGTCGTCATTAATGAATCCCCCCATAAAATAGGTGAAATTAGCTATTTCTTCGCTTAAGGGAATCAATCCTTCTTAGTTTTTTGCTATTTTCCTTAAAATTTTTACCTTTTTTTTTGAAATTAAAAAAAAATTTATTTAGCGCTTTTTGTTTAGTGATTTTTGTCTAATTGATATTTGCTTTAAAGCGAATGAAGCATTTATACATGAATTCATTAAAGATATCGTCTGCAGTAAAACTTATCTCCAATTGAAATGTGCTGGTAACAATCTCAGAAAGAAACATCGGCGAGTGATGTCACTATTACAGAGAAATGTTGATTTGCTAATATGCTTATTACTTTTAAAAATTGATAGCTTATTTAATGATATTTAATAAATAAATTCTAATTGTAATTTATTTAATAAATAAATTCTAATTGTAATTTAATGATATTTAATAAATTCTAACTTGTAATTTTCATTTCCTTTTTTCTCCTCATTATTATCCTTTAAATTTATACTTCGATTTTGTAGAATTAAAAAAAATTAATTGAGCTTTATTAGCGCTCCAAACTCTTTGTTCTTTGTACTCAAATATTTGTATAGTTTAAACAAATTGTCTAGGGATCCGTGGTAGAGTGGAAACTTGCAGTAACTGTCAACTTCGGTTACCGATCTTTTCCTATTTCATTGACATCAATCCTTTTCCATAGCAGTGGTTTTGATAATACCAGCAGTAGCAACGGTATCAGTACAGGTGGTTCTGGAGGGGAGAAATGGTAACTCAAGAAAATGGCACGAAGATTTATATCAATTTGCCAAAATGCCGCCGCAATGCTGTCACTCAAAATTTGTATTCTATGCGCATGCACCGGCAAACAAACGATGAACAGAAAGACATCAAAATGTCATTTCCCTTCCTTTACCGAAGTCTTTCTGTATCTCTTTAACCTTCAAACCGATAAGATTCGATGCTGATAACTTCGTAATTATCAGATTACTTTTACTTTAGTATCTTCTTACTGTCTTTTTTTGTAAGAAGCAAATCTTCAAAGTTCAAGCTATATGCCCAATTATCCATCAAAATTATGTTGATAAAAAAGATTTTTATTATTCTAGATAATTTAAATTGTTTTCATCAAAATCTATTAATTCCTTTCAGATTATTCTATCTAATTTTTTTTAAATAAATTCACAACTATAACTCTCGAAATGTATATTACTTAGGTGATAAGTCCTGCTGCTATCAGATGCAGTATCAACTGATAATAATACTCATTGTGCAATTATTCTTGTAATATCCTTTAATGACAAATGAAATTCACGTAATTGTTATTTACGTATGATGGATAGTTAATATAAAATTGCTGTTAACTATCTCGGAAACCCGATTTCTGGCAAATTATAATCAATTTTTAAGAAAAAATTTTTAAAAGATTTCTTGTACTCATCAAGAGCCTAAATATGAATTTTCAATTTTTCCCAAGATATATTAAAATGATACAGTAATTTGCTTCCGCGAAAACAAAAAATTTTTCTCTCGAACCGAATTAAAATTAATTAATTCTTTCGAACGATGGAATAGTTTATAAATATTCTCAAATTATGTAAAAACAATTCTTTGACAGCGAGTAATACTGTAATCTAACAATAATACTATTTATAAGATACTTATACAGAAAGAGCGAAAAGTTCAAATATAGAAAATTTCATGTTCAGCTAATCAAACATTATTTGTCAGTTAGTAAATGAGATGGCTACGTTTCATTTCAAACACAATTTATAATTGGATGTTCCATTCCCCGGAGACTTTTTTCATACAAAGACTATTATTTTTGTTTATTTACATTCTCATTACTTAAACTTCTATTCTTTCATTTCACCTCATATTATTATCATGGACGATTCTATGTTGCCTAATTGATCTGTTCCACTTATTTTTAAAAGCATTTTGTATTACCATTTATTTCTTATCATCTTTATCATTTTTGTGATATTTTTATTTGAAAAAGGTGAGAGGCAAAGTCATTTGATGAAGTTTGCTTTCTTTAATAAAAATTTTTGCTTTAATGCTTTCATTTTGTGCTTCATTGGCTTAGAATTTATAATAATTGCCATTTCGATTTTATTCCTCTTGGGACACTAACGATTTGTTATTTTAGGAAGATGAATGAATGATAAACACTTCGCTTCTCATTTCTGTTCATTGCCTTGTTAAGAAAAATCTCCGAGTGCTATTTTAACGTTTTAATGCATTCTAATTTTTTTGATCTGCAGTTGTTGAATACTTCTTGCATTACTGATAAAATTTAATTTTATATTACGACATGCCTCAACTCCATTATAGCAGTTCCAATCTCAGAATTACCTTAAAAAATTAATATTTAAGGTCAGAATTAAATTTGACATTAGAAAATTTTTTATTGAAGCTTAAATCTTATTTGTAATCTAAATTTTTCAAAAATGCAAAATATCAGTTTTGAGAAGTTTTCAGAAAAAAAATGCAGCAAAAATTGTTTCCCAGTTTATGAAACTTTGTCGATTAAATTCGTGAAACTAATTCGATTAGCGAATCTCAGCGCAGATGCCCTTCAAGTTATTATCGTTTTCACTATGATTTTGTTGTTTAATGTTTTTTTCTTATAGAGCATATAAATTTGTATGTCTATTTTCTTAGGTATACTTACCGATCGCTATCAACGCATTTATTCCTACACTAATCATTTATTGTATACAAATTAAAAAAAAATTTCCTTTGATGGAAAATGTTTAATCAATTAATATAAGCTTAGCACACGCTTCATAACTTAAACCGTAGAGTTGTCAGATTCCAATAGAATTCTTCCTTAAAGCTGTTTTGAACGATCTTTTTCAAAAAAGCTCTTTACTCCTCTGAAAGCGAAAATTGATCATTAAAAATTTTTCCAATTTTGAAAATTCAGCTTTTTCTTGAAGAACCGATACAAATTTGTTTGCATTTCAGATTATGAAATTAATGAATTCTCAATTCAAGACGATTTTCTCTTAGTAATTTCCCGTGAACTTAAGGAATGAACAACATTAAATTCATGAAAGCGCCTTGAAGAAAAGATTAACATTCGATGTTCATTACGTTCAATGAAAATGACGGATTCAATTTACAATGCTTAACGTGGAGAGTATTTTCATGCTCAAAACAATTTTAACTATACAGAATGATCCGTCAATAGAAATAGAAATTGAACTAACGTAAATTACGTTTTATGTCGAATAAATACGAAATTTGTTAATGCTGAAATTACGCTGCTACAAAATTTTTTTCTTCTTAGTAGTTGTATAACGCATTCATGCGATCAGATTTACGAGCTAACATCTAATACATTTCTTTGAAATCTATAGGTAATGCATAAACCATGAAGCGATATCGATATTCCTTACCAAGTCTTTGATAAAATAGAAAACCGAAATTGGCTCATTTTTAAACAGAAGTTATTGACAAAGAGTTTATCCCTATCATTTCGTAGTCAAGAACTGTGTAATGATTAGTACGTCAAGGTTAAATTTAGGTATTTCTAGTAAATTCACTTATAGGACGTACTAAGGATATATAAATTAAAATATTTATCGAATATATACAACTATATCGTTGTAAAATATATATTATGATTATACTAATCCAAAATGCTAGTCCATTTGTTGCTTGGTTATGATAGCAAAGATTATAACTTCAGGAATGATTGACCTGAAAATATTTTTGGCACAAACATCTATAAAAGTTTTAATGTCATTACTGGTGATTATTAACGAAGGATATATAAGGTTGTTGATAGAGATTATAAAGTGTAGCCTGTCATATCTCCTTTATACTGATGACACGAAGGTTATAAAATGCTCGCTGTGTAATGTGGAATAACCATGCAGTGATAATACTACAACATATCAATTTTAATTATCGGTCTTTTTCTTGGGCAACTATATTTGGTTGTGATTAAAATCCGAACAAAAATTGGTAGTTTTCACGGATTTTTTTTTTGATAATTATTTCACTCAAAGTGACATCCATTTTTGCATTCTTCCATTTGCGATTTCCAAATAAGAACCGAAGAATGTAAAAAGTGAAATTTGCGACTAAAAATTTCTTAAAAATACACCTGGAAATGTTCGAATTCTTAATACAAGACAGAAATGTATCAAATAGCCCTCTCATTAAAGTCTGCCGTAATTAAAGTGTCCTTGTAGAAATGCTATAAGTCCACAGTTTAATATGAATTTATTATGTCCTCTCTTTACTTTTATGTAAATATAATATAAGCTGATTGAGATGATCGCAATTTCCTTGCTGTCGTAACTATTAACTGATCATAATGAAGAAAGATCATAGCTCTACAAAAAAGGTACCGCAGTCAATGACGTCACTTTAGCATTATCATTTTATGCATTTAGTAAGTCAATATATCACTAGAACTTACAATTTTTCCATGCCTTACCCATATTGTTTCGGAAATATGTAATTATTGAGATCATCTAAAATATACGGTTTCAAATATTGCTGAAGGAAATTATGAAGATAAGGAAGCCGAAAGGTTATGGAAACTTCTGTTTGGTTGTTCTAATATCATTTTGCTTTTATATATTTTATATAATGGACTATTTTTCATTTCAATTGATGAATAACTTAAGAGGTATTTTATTTTAATAATTATTTATTATGTTGGTCGAAAGCAATCGTTCTTTAATTTGCATCTGAAAAATGCCTTAATTCTTTTTTCCACTTTGTCAAATAACATTTTTACAACATTCATGAAATTTAAAAAAATTATTAAAGAAATAGAATGAGTGAAAATCATAAAAATATAATATTAATAAATCAGACTTTTCCAAATATGAATTAGATTTCTGATTTCTATTTTAAAAATTTTACATCTTTTAACACCCTTCTCATTTAAAATTTTGTTTCTTAGCTATGTTGCATTAATCTCACGTACCATCGATATTCTTCCGCACTTAATACTTCACTTCATACTGTTTTATATTCTCATGAAATCTACAGAGACGAAAATAAACTTTAACGTCCAAATGTTGGGTTGTAAGAGAAACACATTGCATTGTAAGGGAAGGAGAGGGAGAGAAAAAGGGAAAGAGAGAGAGAGAGAGAGAGAGAGAGAGATCAGCTGTCTTCCGGTTTCCTAATCTTTTCTACGCAGCCGCTTCTATTTTTCAATGTGTCGAAAATTTCTACAAAATTATCATTGGGAAAGAAGAGACTATATTATTTTTTCGCTTAAACGTGCGTATTCTCCATTAAGCGCCTTTTAACGTATTCAATTTTTCGTGAATTTCACATCTTAGCTTAATAAGTCATTCCTTAATTTTTGTGAACAAAATTTCTGTTTAAAATTATTTGGACACAAACTCCAAAAAAAAGTTTTAATCTATTATGTCAATTTCGATCATTAGAATTAAACAGATCTACAAGTTCATGTAATTAATATTTCAAGGAAATCATTTCAACAAAATGATCTCACAACGAATTTATTCATCCTCCAACTTTTGCTTCTTTACTTTGCTTGCTTTCCTTAAAAAAGATCGAAATAACGTCTAACTGGATAAAACTGTTTGATTGATTGAATTGATATTACTTTTCAAAATGAAAGAAGCTCGAATGAATCATACGAATGAATCACTCGTAAATTTTTTATAATTAAAATTTATAATTAGGCAAATCAAACTATGGAATTTTAAATCTAAAAAATATTACAGAATAGGAAGATTCAAATTCAAAAAGAAAAGAAAATTCAAGAAGAAGAGGTAATAAGAGACGAGAACCTAAGAAGTCATTAAATGGTTTAGCTCCATTGCGATTATTTTTATGTCATCAGTTCCATGTTTTCATTCACTCAGAAAAATTCTATTTGTGATTTGTTTCTTCTGTTTTATTTCTTATCATACTAGGAAACTATTTTATATTATAGATTGAAACACTGGGTAGTTAAATGAAGAAAAATTCCTGCCCTAATTTCAGCTAACTATTCATACAAATTCACGTTCATTCAAATCACTTGGATAATGAACAATGTTGAAGAAGCTGAAATAATCATGAAAGTTATTTCTGTTAATCAGTAAGAAAGAGAAGAGAGAGAGAATTGAACAGTCGTTTGAAGCAGAAAAAAGGATTTTAATTCGAGTGATAAATACTTCTTGTGAATTTGAGTTTCTTTCGTAAAAATAAAAATTTTCAAATCTTAATCTTATCGTAAGTTTTGACTGATATACTCGAATTGAAACTTGTTTGATTGAAGTTATTAAATAGTCGATTAGGTGATACGCTAAGTTGTTAAATTGTTTATTATTTTTAAATTAGTAATTCCAGGGATATTACTTTCTTTAATATAGAATACTAATTTGATTTCTCCTCCGTATTCAATTTTCATCAAGCAGTAAGAAGGGCAGTTCATTATAGCTTAGCTTCATAATTATATCATGGGCTTACATAGCTTCAGTATAAACCAAAATAATATTAGTTATACATTGTATCTCATATTTCTTCAGCAGTCTCAATACCTTTAAATTAAAAGGTGTAAGATATTTTAAATTAAATGAAATAAAATCCAGCTTAGTTTTTCTTGAAGATGCAAGAATTTCCATACTGCGAAGGTGTAAAAATAGGTGCAAAGATTAAGGCGGAATACTTGAAGTTATTGAAAAATACATGATTTTGCTTTTTTCGGAAGAATGAGCCCGTCCTTTGCGGTGTAGGCACTTTAATACGGTTAAAGTAAAGAGTACACTTTGTTCATAGGATTAAATAGAGAGGTAAAAGGAAAGGATGGATTAGAGAGGATGGAAAATAAATTATTTCATCTTTTCGGTAGCCACCAACAATATATTGTAAACACGTGAGGTATTCGATAATCTCACGCGCAACATTTTTTAAGAGAAAGAAATTATTTATCTTCTTCAATTCCTATCACAATAATCGCCTCAATTTCAAATTCCCCAAAAACTATTTTTGTTCCTAAGCGTTATAAAAAGCAGTTAGAGACATTTTGGCTTTACTGAATTAATTTATGACAGCATTCTGTAACTTTATTTGCTGTTGTCCACTTTAAGTTGCCAACTACTGTTTCGATTCTCGAATTTCAGACTTTTCCTATTTACTCGTTATAATTATATGATTTAACTTTAGAATCCTAAGAATAAATTCCCCGTCCTTTCCTAATCTTTGTTTTGTTACATGTGTTTCATTTTCTAAAAGTCTTAAGAAAATGGTAATACCATTTGATCAAATTTAAATGCTAGAGGTATCTCGAAAAGTAACATACTCTGTCTTGCTTAAAGCATCAAGGCAAAACGGATTTTATCTACTGTCACCTGAATACCATTATCTTCGTAAACTTTTATCCAAAAAAACCTTCAAATTAAATTGTTTTTTTGCTTCCCCTGTTGAATGGAGCTTAATAGAAATAATGTCCTAACATTAATTTTCATGATATATCTTCTTATCACTTAAAAATTCATAAAGTTCTTAATTCATTAAGAATCTTCTTAATGTAATGTAACGAAAATTCCCTAAAAAGCTTTTCCCAAGTAATGTGCCTTTTCTTCTTTTCATTTTCCTCTTTTAGCATCTCTTCAAGGAACTTTAAACCACCGAAAGTATTAATTAATAGTAAATTAGTGTAAATTTAAATTTGAAAAAAACGAATCATTGACTTTGCAGACTCTCAGTTCATTAAAGTTTTTAAAATGATTCCAGTCGAAAATTATATTTATTACTTTACTTGAAGCTGATTTTTGATTTTAGGAGGAATTAGTAAGGCATAAGATTTTAAAAGGAATAAAATTCAAATCGATATTTTCCATTTACAACACACTAATTTATCATATTCTGAATTATAAATGTGATGAATAGCAGATTTTATGCGCAATTTTCTTAAATTATTAAATATTATTCAGCGATAAAAGCTCTTAAAATTCTAAAAGTTCTTGACGGTACAGAAAAATTTTTATTCCAAAATATCAGATTGAAGCATAGATAATTATCTGCGTTCTATACCAAAGAATAGAAGGAACCGTTTTAAAAATTGTTTAGCAATTTTTCAATTTGATTGTTATATTTTTGTACATTGTTGTCACAAAATGTGATGAAGAGTTCCATTTCCAGCCACTTGAGCTAAGCTATTGAGAAAACGAAAATATCGCATTATTATTGCATGATCGCTATTTCCGGTTCCTGATTGTTTCCAGTTTATTGCCGTAGTGGCTCATTAATAAGGATACAATTAATCCCAAAAACAATTATTACCCATAGTTACCGTAACCTATTAAGGAGTATTACCAGGTAAGAATAATTTCGCGTGTATAAATACTACATTTAATGAAGATACAAAATATTAGGCTTTTTTTGTTTGTGAAAAATCTTTTTGAGTGATTCAATATATAAAATATCCGAAATTGGACAAGATTTGAAACCTGATTACGTGATTAGTAATCGATCCATCTATTATTGAATATAAGATAAAATTGGGAAACAATATTGTGGTGCTGATTATAAATTTTCAAATCATATTTATTTAAGTTATATTCGTTCAAACTTCTATTTTCGTATGTCATTTGGAAAATTAATTGTAATTGAAATAAATAACTGCTGGAAAATACCCATTCATTGAAGTGAAAGCGATGGAAAGGATGAGATATAAAATGCATCATCAACACCCTACCTAGTACCATAGAAATGGCGTGACCGGCATGGATGGATGGGATGGATATTACTACCATCAGGTTTATCTAAGTGCTATGAATCTGAAGAATGAAGAATGGATTTTCAGAAAGGAAAGTAAACCACTGTGAAATACAGAACGCCTAATATACGCTTAACATATACATCTGTGTGTATGCATTTCTACTTGGATGAAATAATATTGATGGATTTTAGGTTTACAGTTTTCGAGTTCATGTATAATTACAAATTTAATCTAATAAGAATTTATATCCGACGCTTGTGAATTGAGTTGATCGAAAAGCTAGCAGTCAATTTTAGCTTGGGCACCTGTCCTTAAATTACCATATTAATCTAATGATGATTGACGTTATTATCAACTGTAATGGTATTAGCAAAGCTATCAGAATCATTGCTTTCTATCGAACCTAAATTAATTAGTAAAATATAATTATAGAGATGTGTGATATACAAATAAATTAATGCAATCACGCATGCAATCAAGCTCCAAATGATTACAAGATATATTTTATTGTATTTGTTTAACTTTCGATTTAATTTGAAATCAAATTGATGATTTTTTTGCGCACTCACACTATTATTGACCTTTTGCATTTATAATTATTAATAAATAAATTAAATGATTCATGCATATCATCCGTTAATTGTCAGGTAAGAAGTAATTCTTACTTATGATTTGTTTAAAAAGTCGGCTTCCCATTTCAACAAAAAGAATAAGATGAAGAAATAGGAGAAAAGAGGTGCAATTAATTCAAAACTCTCTCTATCCACTCTCTTATTCTCTTTTTCATTCTTATAGATCAGCAAGAAATCTATGCCGAAAATCTTCCTGACTAACGATACACAATTATAAATAAAAATGACCGATCTCTCTTTGATTCTCTCTGCTTGTTTGCCCTCTTCATATTTTCATTGATAAGAGAATCGGATCGGACTCTCTCTTTAATTGGAGGGAAAATACAATGTATCGAAAATGGTTGAAGATCCAAAATGACGCAACTGATGACAGTAATAGAGAATAGTTGATCAGGAGTAAGAACAATGTGATTACATCAAGCACTATCATTATTCTTCTTAAATCTTTCCGGATTAGCACCCATCAACATTAAATGATACTATTTTGATGGAATAAAGCATGAGATACAATCAAATCGGAATTAACGCTACGATATAAACTGATATTTTTGTGTAAAAAAAATTACAAAAAATAAAAGAAAATGAAAAGTCTGGAAATAAAAATTGATGTAATTATTCCACATTGTTATTTCCACTATTTTAACCGTTTTGCATATTTTGTTTCATTCAAGCTATTTCATCGAACGTTAATTAATGGATTATTATCGTTGCATTCACGGAATTTGTTTGACTGAGTTTCCGAATTTCGCTAATCAAAAATCTTACATTTGAAAGATATTTTACAAATTTCATTCTTTATTTTTATTTCATTTAATCTGTTAACTTTTAACCGTTGAATTTATTCATATATGTTAACAATTTGAAGGTTAAAAAGTCTTAAAAAAAATAGAATTTTGACTAACTGCTTGAAATAGCTTCCGCATATTTCCATATTTCAAATTTGTAACTCCAGAAATCAAAACGTCCGTTTTGCGATCTCTGTGTAAAATGCCTTGTTTAATTATCGTTAAATTTCCTCATCGACGATTGAGTTGGTAATTTGACTAAATTTAAATTAATTACGTTCGAATTAAGCGTCAGAGTGTCTGCTCCGATCGCGTGGGAAGAATCGGAAGCTACTTATCCTTTGTTACCGGATCAGATAAAGAGAAATAGATAGATACGAAATATATATATATATACAAATACAAATTTCTACTTGAAATTTACTTGAAATGGTGCTAACATTCTTTTCCGACTGGGCACTAGTAGTACCATTTGTATAAATATCTGTGTTAATCTCTTCGCAGGTATATATATTGTGGGTGGATGGGTGGGTAGATGTCGGTATCTGATGATTAATGAAGAACAGTTGAGATAAGACGAAAGACGGATATCGGGACAAATTAGTATTAGAGCATTTAAAGAGGAGATTGATTATGCGCGCCTCTCAAACCGGTCACACAACACTGGTGATAAAATTAAGCTTATTCTGTTACAGTGAGTGAAATTTATTAATATTTCGATCTAGAAATTTTTTAAGTAGTTAAAAAGAGAAAAAAGCGATCTTGCCCTTGAGTAATTGTCATCATAAGAGATCAACATTTGGGTTGATATTTTCTTAGTATTCTGTCATATAAAATATCTTTTATTTCTTCAACACACATTTCATACATCATTTTGATTTCTAGGAAGGTGTAAATTTGAAATTTTAAAGTATTTGAAAGTTATTAAAAATAAAGCATAAAAAGATCCCTCTTTCGTCTCTTCTATTTTTCAATATTTGTCAATCTCTTAAATGGATAATTAATATTCACATTACTGAATTATATGCTATACCAGTTAAAACTACATTGTATGATAAATATGTAATATATATTATATCGTTTATATTACTGCATTATATAAAACCTGATTTGTAATTTTGGATTTGAAAATTAGAAATGTATTATTGATAAAATTTATAGAATTGAAATTCCTCGAAGGGCTACAAAACCTCATTTCCGTAACTTCATTAGCAGCAGTAAATTTAGGACAAAAGGACTAAAATTAAGTTTACCTTAATGCCATCTTCGTTAAATTCCAGCTCCTTAGTTCTACCATCATTTTTGCAAAGAAGAAAGTCAATATGATACTACTTTTTTCAGTTCTTTATTAATTATATATTTACATAATGTTTGATATATTCCATATTTCGACTTATTTATTGCACCATCATCCATAATTCATCAATGATTAAAGGTAAGATTGTAATTTCTATTTGAAGTAAACTAAGGCTAGTAAAGTTGAATGGATATGGGGTAAAACGAGATGAGAAAAATGCTACAAATATTCTCTGTTTATAGTATTTTAGCACACCTCTGTTGTCTTACGGTATATCCGATCACGCCTGGCTTTATGTAACTAATTATATATAAATAAAATACCATATTGCATACAATAAATTTTATTTGCTGCTTATGGATAACACTTACATATTAAAATGCTTATCGTATAGATTTAAGTTTAACGGTCTGCTCAAAGTATTGTAAAATCAAATTCATCATAAATTATGATAAATGATTAGAATTATTAAATTTAAGAGCATTATCAGTTTCATCTTTTTGTAGGAGACATTTCATGACGATGATAGGATAAGCTATCACTGAAAGAAATCATTAATACGCTGATAATGTCATATTAAGGAATAATTATAATAATGATGAACGGAGTACTTTCGTGAGGACAGAGGACATAGTCAACTGTCTCTATCTCTCTCACTCGTGAGAAAATTACTGTAATGCAATGTGATATCCAATCCGGATTAGATAAACAACATCACATTTCTTGTTTACGCATTGATGAAGAATGAAATTTTTAGTGATAAGTGAGATTATTATCAGAAAAATACACCAATGTTTCACGTATATATAAACTGCTTCAAGCTATTTACTGAAGATAACAGTGTACATATTCGAAATTTAATTGGCGTATGTGTCTTTGAAAGTAGTGCGTGAAGGATATGCTTGTTATGCTGTGACGTACGTCAACTACGTTAGACGCTTTTCTCCTCACATTATTTTACTAATAATCCATCTCGATGCCTATTTCACTGTAATATGATCCTCAGCGTAATGAATAACATAATAAATTCAATAATACTAAAATTGTCCTTTAACCAATCATAGCAGGGGGCGGAGTTTCACTATTAAAATAAACGCCCATTGCTCTATGACAATGCATGCTCGCTGGCTGTAAAATGTGAACTATGTCGTGTATGTGTGTATGTGGATATATGTGTATGTCTGTGTGTGTGTATGTGTGCATCTGTGTGTGTGTGTGTGTGTGTGTGTGTGTGTGTGTGGGTGGGTGTGTGTGTGTGTGTGTGTGTGTGTGCGTGGGTGTGTGTGTGTGTGTGTTTGTGTGTGTGTGTGTGTGTGTGTGTGTGTGTGTGTGTGTGTGTGTGT
>JABVXU010000294.1:0-69692 GCA_013365365.1 Cruorifilaria tuberocauda
AGTCGATTGAAAAAATCGTTAAAATTTTGTACGCATACTAACAGATGTTAAATTTCCATATGTTTGCATTTTGCATCTTTTGCTTTCATTGTTCAATCTAACTGTTTGATGAAGTTAGCACTTACCTAATTTTAGCTAATAAAATTTTAAATAATATTAACATTGCAGGTATGAATTATTACCTACGAATAACTTGAATTACTATTAGAATTTTACATTTATTCAATCAGAATTAATTCAATTATGGATCACTAAAACTGTATATGATGATCTCGTCGCAAATTCCAATCCTGTAAGACTGACCTTAAGGTCATGCTAATCCTGTTTATGCCAAATTTTCGGTATTTCCTACTTCTACTACATTCTTCCTCTAATCTTATTTTGTTTTAGATGGTCAGTTTGATGTTATCAGGCTACTGTCGAACTTCGTTTCTTTTAGATTCTCTGGAATTTCGTACTACTACTTTGACTTTATTATAATGAAAATTATTTATTTTATATAGTAAAAAGTTCACTTTTAAAATTCTTCCTTATCATCATGAAAACTTAAACTTTGTTTTTGAAATATTTTGTAATTAAAATTAGCTATGATAGTCAATAAAAGAAAAAAATCTGAAAAATTATGCAAATTCTATTTAACGAAATTTTATTCATTGTTATTATCACTGATTTTAAACATACCAATGAATATGTTTTGCTTATGATATACTTCTAATTTCTGTATAAATAGTTATGAATGACCACTTGATTTTGATAAATATTAATGTAAATTCAAATTTTAATGCACTTTTGTAAAATTGCTGATCCAAACAATTCATCAACACATAAATTATCAAATTAACATTAATAATTATTTCTATCAGCCCAGTGACTATGTTGTAATCACTGATGTTATCACTAATTTAATGTATTAAATTATTTGCATGCTGCAATACAGACTGTAGAATTATTGGTGAAATTTTGATTATTATCACTGAATTAAACTGTTTCAATCTTAATTATCGTTCTATCACTATTCCTCTAATTAATTTCATAAATTCTCTATTTCAATTTTTGCTTTTTTCAAATTTGATTTCAAACATCAAAAATTGAAAAAAACAATCAATTTTTAGACAGTAAATAATGAGGCATTCATTTAGTAATGGGACTGAGCAGAGGAATTAAGGCTTAAATATCAATTCTTCAAGTCCCTTAAAAAAAATTGAAATTATAGCTTAAAGGAAATCGAATACTATTATTTTAATTTATGATATTACTTTTTCATTGAGGTGATTTTCATAGAACCTAAAAATGTTTTACCTTTCAATTTGAGGTATACAAATGTTTAACTGTTTATTCGTCATTTCAGCTAATTACCATTATGAATTTTTCCAAAGTTGATCAGAGATTTTTAACTTGAATTTGAAAAAAATTTTTAAACTATCTATCGCGAAGCAATTATTTAATGCGTTATATTTGCAAAACCTCGTTATTTCGCATTTTTTCCTTTTGTTTTTCGTCATAATCAAGTTTATGAAATTACTTCATATGTGAATAATCGATTGAAAACTATTATTCTGTGAGGAAAAAAAGTTGCCATTAATTTAAACGAGGAATAAACATTAAAAATAGTTATTTACTATTACAGTAGCAATCAAAAATTAAGATTAATTTATTGAAATTAAGATTAACCATTTGGCATTGATACATTTAAAGTAATAATAATTTTCTTTATAATAGTGATAATAATTTTATCACTTTAGATATATCGATACTAATGAAAATATCCGTATTAATAAATATAAAAAATATTGGTCAAAATATAGGCCATACTTTAAAAAATTGCTCATCAAATGGAAGTAAAATTTAAAGTAATCAAAAAAAGTGTCAATTCAATAAATTTCAAACTATCTGATATATAAACTATTTTTTAATTAAAAAAAAAATAGAATAAATGTACGGGTGAAAAATCATTCTATTTTCACCACTCATATTAATCTAATAATAACAATAACAATTAATAGTAACAATGATTGATAATAATTAGTAATAATAATCGTAACAATTAATAACAATAATAATAATTAGCAATAATGAATAATCAGGTGGAGTGATAAATTTATTAAATACAATGACACTAACACTTATTATGTGTTATTATAATAACTATTAAATTAATTTTAATCAGAGTAATCACTTTAAGGTAATCATTTTTTTCTTCTTTCATCTTAAATTCCAATTTCGTTCTATTCCTGCTTGACTTTTTCGTTTCAGTTTCACTTTTTAAACTAATTCTTCCTACTCTTTCTTTCATTCTTTTCATCTTTTAAACTTGTACTGATCCAATAATCTAATAAATTTATTTTATTTTTTACTACTCCAAAAAATGTTCTTAGTATCTGATTAATATTTCTCACTTACTCTCTCTCTAATCCATCGATAAACAAAAAGAAAAAGTTCTAATTTACTAACAAACATTATTGAAATTTACTTTTACTATGCTCTTTCCAATTTTCGCCTTTTCTTTATCAATATGTCTTGGATGATAAGATTGGAAGATCTTTAATTCTAACAAATAACAATGATTTTTTGAAATTATTCCCCGAAATTAATTCAATATTTACTTATGAAAATATTTACAATCAATTAAGCATAATGTAGTAAATTTAATAAGTTAAAATTATAGCATTCAATAATGAAATTTTATAGTAATGACTCATCGTGATAATTTCAACTGATAATTTCTGCTTTAATTAATTTAATTCTAATTGAAATGGATACTGTATTGCTTTTAGTATCAATTACAGAATGACATATTAAAGAATGACCAGTTCTTACAGTGAACAGTTCGTGGCATATTAGTTGTATGAAGAGAGTTATCATCAATTTGCATACACTTAAGATTGGCAATCTACAAGGACAGCTCAGTGACCGCTAAGAACCCTTCAGATGTCCACAATCAACAGAAATTTTCATACTTTGTAAGTGAAAGTACACTTAGCAGGTCATTTTCTAAACGTCCACTCTCATTATTCAAACATTCTAGTGAAACTTCTTATGCAATACTTTGTTACTTGGAAGTAAGTATTAACTATAATTAAAATTTTAAATTGTTACACAAACCGAGAGAGGAGAGAGGGAGAATAAGTTTCAAGTGTTAATTTCATATTAGAAATTTAAATCACAAGATTGTCGTTTCTGAGCTGATTAATTAAGTTAGCTTTACGATTGAAGCGAATAGCTGAAAGTGGAAAAATTAGGAATTAATAACTTTGATATTTTGAAAGTTATCAGTTTTAGATTATTACTAGAAAATCTTTTCTATTTTTAACATTATAAGCATGGAAAGATTCATCAAACAAATTTATTACTTCAAATTTAAACTTATTTTTTAGCTAATATTTTTAAACTTTTCTAAATGTAAGAAATTATTTAACGTTAAAATTTCTTCATAAATTTTAATCAATTTCTCCTTCCGTTTGCCTTTTTGGTAAGTTTTTCAAAGGAAAATAATAAATTAAAATGAAGCAATTATCAGTTTTAGATTATTAGCATTGCTATGGAAGCATATAATTTGTGGCGCATTAACAAGTGAAGTGCATTGCACTCGGATAACACCAATTCAGGGTAGCGCTGCAAATATGGATGATTCCGGAAAACGGATTCAGGAAACCAGTACAACTGTTGCTGATTTAACACTTAAAGAAACATTATGCCTTAATTTCTCGGTATAATAAGCATAACTTTTCGCTATAGAAGCAAAAAAATTTAACTTTATCAAAATATTACATTTCTATCTGTTCATCAATTTAAAAATTATTATTTCATCCAATTTTAGCAATATGTTATGTCACCAAAAATTATAAAAAAACCCAAAATGATAATTTTAGCAATAATAATAATAATAATAATAATAGCGATAGAATAATAATTGATGATAACGACAACGATGATAATGACAAGAATAATATAGGATGGGTTGAAAACACAAATTCATACCATTGAATACGTTCGGATGGAACAGCAATTCCCAGTATCTGAATCGTACAAATTCGGAATTCCACTAATTACAACAAAATGCATTTGTGATTGCGCTGGTGCTGAACAGTATTGCAGTGTGGATGATTACAAGTATAAGTAATATAGCATAATGCATTTTATTTTTCAAAAAGGAAAACCAAAAGTTTGTTCATCAAAGTTACCTACTGTTAATTAATTAATATTTAAACCTATAAAGTATCATTAACAACTATTTGAACCATAACAGTTTATAACAATTGATAAATCGCCTAAAATAAAAAAAGGCATATAGATGGATAAGTATTGTTAAAATATTTGTTAGAAGTAGACTGAATTGAAAATAATTTTGATTTATTACATTAAATTAAATTTGATTTGATATTTGATAAAAAAAAAAAACAGAAATTGTACGAAGAGCTTTGTTTGCTATCGAACGTATCATTCGCATCAATCAAGTAGCGGTTGTTTAATTTCATCGAAGAGTGAAGTTTGTTGTGAGGTGGAAATCGAACCTTATGGAGTAAGTATCATTTTGTTATTACAAAATCATTTTTGAATTTTCATTTTTCTTTTTCTCTCGTATAAATTACTTACTTATATTTACTTATACTTATATTCATTCATAGGCGTACTTATTTACTTACATATATTATTTAATTCATATATATATATAATTATTTACTTATACAATTCTATTCATTCATATGTATACTTATTTTATAACTAATCGGTCATTGATATTTATACTCATTTAGATAATTCTATTTATTCATACATATATATACATATAATTCTACTCATTTGCATGTATTTAAATCTGCTTAATATACTTTACTTACCTAGCTCATTCAATTATTTTACTGAATTACTGAAATATATTTATATTTGTCCTCGTCTGCTGATATTTTATATTCTTTTGTTTTCGTTAAATTTACTCGTATCTTTACTTGCAACTGCTTGATTTACAAAACTATATCAAAAATATTATATTAAATTGAATATTTGTTATTTATGTAATTACTAAATCCTTATTTTTCGTTTTATTTATTTAATTCTTATTAATATTTTACTTTAACATATTTTTTCAAACATTCTATTTCCAAGAAAAAGAGAAAAGAGTTCCACTTACTGTTTAAGTAAATCTATTTTCTTGAATGGAATGTTAAGCAAAATCATTTCCAATAATTCTAATGATCGACTGAATTCAACTCAACGAGTTAAGTATGCATTCTTCTATTTCAATAAATTTATGTTTTTCATTTCTGATATGTATATCGATCTTACAGGGAAAAACTTATACAGCACTAAAATTAACTCAACCGGATACGATAATCATTTTGCGACATCGCATTTATGAACGATTAGCAAATCGATGGACTGAAGCAGCTTCTGAAGAATTTGAAGCAGTTGTTAACAGAGGTTCGGCTAAAATGGAAACAATTGATAAGCGACAGGTGAAGTACAGTGATACCTTTCTAATGATTTTATTAAAATTTGAAAATGTTACATTTCGAATAAATACGCCGAAGAATTATAATTTAATCCAAAAAAGTACTCCGGTATTTAGTTATTAAATTATTTTAATGTAATTTACAACTTTCCATAATTAATTTTGCAGTTAGAAATCCGAGCGACAACCGGTCGAGCAATTCGTGAGATGTCAAATGGAATGTATTATTTTTCAAATGATAATCGAGTGTTAATGATGGGTGTACGATTGAATGAACCCACTGAAAGTGATATTCATAAGTTAGGTTGGTTACGAAAAAAAGACAATTCATGGTTAATACGAAATGGAATTATAAAAATTACCGATTCTCAGGTATAAAATAAATTAATTCATATTATCACTAGTGAATATTCATCTAAATTCTCTTACCTTTCTTAATTAAATTAAGATTAGTTTTTCTCAAGAATTAATTATCATCCTATTAATAATTATTTGATAGCATATAACAATCGAAAATTGCAAAGGACAACGTTATTTAACGCGATATAATGCGGAATATTTTGTTACTTACGGTGATCGTTTGATTGATCTTGATCTTGGCTATCCAATCGATGAACAAAATTGGATTGAACAAGCAGAAATTTTAAATGATGATCGAGCAGTACGAATTATTCATGCTGAAGGCACTGTAATACATCTTACCGTTAGTAGTGGCACCAGGTATTTAAAATAATTTCATGATAGTATGTATCAATACTAAATTTTATTGCAATAAATAAATAGCATATATTATACCTGAACATTGTACCTTTCAATTTATGAGTTAATGGGAAGTTTAATGAGAAAAAGAGAGATAGCATAATTAAAATGAACGAATTACATATATTAATTTAAATTTTCTTATAAAATTTCATTTTCATTTTTATTAAAATTTCATTTTCATTTTCAAAATTTTCATTTTCATTCTTTTTAATTTAATTATTACATAGTTTAGTTATTTTAAGTCATTTGTTAGCTCATTATGTTTGAGTGAAAGTAAATTGAAACAGCTCAAATATCCAGTAGTATTTGGAATGCTAATTTCAGTTCTTGATCACATCCTTAATTAAAACTTATTGAGAATTATCAACTTTAATATAAATCGAAAGTATCTTACAAGTTATCCATTCAAAATAATTAATTTTAAATTTTAATTTTTAAGAAATTTTTTTAGTATTAATTTTATTTTAATATTAATTTAATTAATTTTAATATTTTAAGGCCTATCATTGTACGACATTCTTCACATTTACTAACATTCAACGGAACAATTCGAATGGATGAACAATCAAATCGATTCCTTAATCTTACCATATTAGTAAATTTTGTATTTAAAGAAATCGATTAAACGTGAAATTTTGCAATCAGTAATAAAAATGAAGAAATTAATAATAAATTCTCTTAGTTGAATATTTCAAAAATGAATTTTTACCAGAAAGAAATCTAATCATTTAATAACTTAAAAGATTTTAATAATTTCAAAAAAAGTAATTTCAATATCACTTATTCTAATTTCTGTTATCATTTTAATTGGTTGCTAATTTTTTTTTGCTCAAATTAATTTTCATTTATTGCTAAGTTATTTTGTTTAATTTTTACTATCAATTTATAGTTTCAACGATTCACAGCTGATTATTTGAAGCGAATTTTAAATATATTTTGCAAATTATCAATCATTTGAATTTTTCTAAGTGATAAAATCATGAAGTGTTATTTTAATAAAGAAAAAATTTAAAAACTACACTTTCAAAAGAAGAAATTAAATTTTATTTATTATTTTTATGACAGGGTGGTAAGGGAACTTTGATTGGTTATGTTCATCGATCGGAAGATAAATCAAGCACCGAATGGAGTTTCAGTATAGAAATCGGGACAGCAACGAGAACAAAATTTACGGCAACAATCGGCGGAATTCCGGCCGGAATAATTTCCGATCGATTTGTGTGCTTACAACCAGCCGGTGATGCTAATGCTGAGCAATGCAAATGGTTAAAGTAAGTAAAATATTAAAGGAAAAGCGAAATAAAATTTCAACATGAAATAACTCGGAAAAAAGTTCAGATTTTTAATTTACCTTTCTATCCTACCAATAAATTACTGTATTTTCTAAATCAAAGCTTATAAAAATGATTAAAATAATATTAAATTTCAATTTATGATTAAGTAGGAAATGAAATTAAACTTGAAATATATACTTAGATAATCTCAATAAGTTTTAAGTATATTGAATATCATCAATGTTTCATGTCAAACGTTCGATTTCTCTTTTAATTAATTATTCCTCTATAATTTTTGAATTTTTGAATTCAATTTTTGAACTTATTCAATAATTTAAGTAATGTTGGTATTTATTCTATAATATCAAATCATGAGTAATTTAAATGATATAATTCAGGTATGAAGCATCACCGTTACGTGAACGACATATGGCACATCGTTGGCAAGTTGGAATTGGTAATTGTCCAGGATGCAATGAACGTGGCCTCGAGAATTTCCTACTTAAGCTTGATCCGCGACAATGGCTTGATGGTTTAAATTCAACAACTGAAGCTGTTACCTGTGCCTTAGAAGTAGCGCTTATTATTGTAAGTATTTTAGCTACCGTACTTATTTGTACAAAATGTATTATTCCACTAGCAAGATGTACAATTTCGTTGAGTAAACCACCAAGGAAATAATTTTTCATTTCAATTAATTTAATCCCATCATTAATTTCAAAAGGTTAATTAATATATAAATTCATTATTGTCTTTTAAGATCTTTTGCTAGATACAATGCTTTCAATTGAATAATTGTGCCTTCAATCAATTAATTATTATCCATATCATGTTTCACTTAATTATTTACAAAAAATTTTTCAAAAAATTTGCATATCAAATATTAAACTCAGTTTATTCACTTACTTGCTCAAATGACATTTGACCATCCACGAATTACTGCAATTTTTTATAAGTAAAATTTTCAAATATCTTTGAAAGTCAAAATTTCTTTTTTTGATCGAACAAATGGTCATAAGTCATAATTTACATTACTTAGTGATACTTCCGGTGATATTATCACATATTTTAACAAGCCTTCAAATACCTTTCTGTGATATCTTTCAGCATTTGATCATCAGTAGTGATATTTTGATAAAATTTTGATAGTATTTGAATATTGTGAAAAACTGTTTCAATGCCTCTCAGTAACATCAAATTGTAGCGGGATTTTTGTGAACAAATCCGGAAATTTGAATATTTCAGAAAAACGGAAAGTTGAAAATATTCTAACAATTTTCCCGGCAATCGACCAGAAATTTCAATTATTGCAAAGTTTCTGGTTTTTTGAAACAAACAATTTTCATTTTCCAAATTTCAGAACTAAAAATTGATTAATTCTCGCTGATTTATATCGTTGAATAATTTATGGCTTCCAAATTATTTTCAAAAAAAGTCTGAACAATATATTAATTTTTAACTTTCTGCTATTTTAATTTTTGTCTCATGCAATGCCATTTACTTGTTAAGGATACTAATATCGCTAATGAAAGAAAGGTAAATAGCACTGTGATACTGATGAAATTGAATATCAGAAATATTAAAAGTATAGAATAAAGTAGTAATCTAAGTTAATACAAAAAAGTACAAAGATTGATGCAAAGAGAAAAAATAAGTTTTTAATTGAGAAATTGTCGTTCCTTTCTTTTTTTCATTTACTTTGCTAATTATCTCTCACATAATTAATGTATACTTCTGATTATTAATATTTATTGTATTTGCTTAATTGTTGAAATTTGCTTGTCTTTTTACATTTGCTGTCTTTCTAGTTAAATGTTTCTATTATCAGTTGTGATATATTTATTATCCGGTACAGGAGTACTTATAGCTGCCTTCCGGATTGCACTTCCTTTCTCCACTAGATCTTCCTGAAAAATAAAAATGACAGGAATTTTTTTCGAATTGAAAATATATTCAAATGAAGGAATGGATATTTGAAATAAATCAATTAAAAAATATATTTGACGAACACCGATTATCACGACTGAAATATTATCCTAAAAATAATTTCTAAAAATTCTTTTTATTTAAAATTTAGTATATATCAAAATTTTGCTTACTTCTATTCTTATTTAATATGTAAATAATTAATAAAAAATTCTTTTTCATGAAATTGTTTGATAATGCAACAAGATGAACGATTAATGTAATTAATTAATAAGTGAATAAATGGAAAATTAATAAACTGCTAAATGAATTTTTGGGATTGTTAAGTTTTATTCTGATTTGAAAGTTCAAATTTTTCCGAATAAATAAGTAACATTTTGTTTTATGCATTAATTATTGTTAATACTGTTGCGAAAGCAAAAACGGAAAAATTAATTTCGAAAAATTTTCCTGATTTCTAAAATTCCATCATAAGTATGATTATCAACTTTTTCATGTAGTATGCCCTATCTCTTGCAGAAAGAGATTTTTGAATTAACTAAAATTTTATTCAAAAATTTCTTTGATTGAAAAAAATTAATTAATACCAGATATTTGTCAAGATATGATGGTGCATCAGCAAAATATGAACTATCCAAAATAGGCGCTTGCTGACAATAAGTTTGTTTGCGCCTATATTTTGCTATTGTTAAAAAAGCCAAAATGCAACGTACGATGCAAATTGCAATAATTTCCAAAAGTATAAATGTAAGTGGTATTTGTATTAGCTAAAACAATAAAAAACAAAAGGTATTGGAAGATAAAAATTGGGATTGAATTAGAGAATATGTCAACAATGATTTTTGGAGCTAGAAAATGCAATTTTTATGAAGCAAATTAGAGGTTTAAATTTGAGTAATTTAAAATTTTCAATTTCGATGGTATTTCTCAAAGACTGAATTTCTAATGTCGAAGTAAGTTTAAAATTTTGAAATATAGCTTTACATAGACTGAAGTTGAAATTACTCAGTATTAAATGGAATTTAAATGGAAATAGAAAGTGATACGGTGTGTGCTTATGACAGAAAGCTAATAAGCTAAAGCTAAATGAAAGTCAAACGATAAACTAAATAAAGACAAAAATTTTACAAAAAGAAAAGAGAAATATGGTAACAAATTTGAAATGTTAAATCATTAAAATGTATTAATCGTATGTTTGCTTAATTAGCTAATTAATATATGAAATTAATTAATCGACGAAAATGCGAAAGCAAACAGAAAACTAACCCATTGTTCCATCATTTGCTCTTCTGCGATACAGTACATTCTTCTTTGGAGCAAACGAACGACCGTTCGTTTCTATGCAATAAAAACTATTGCACTAAATAAAATTAACAAAAATACCGAAAATTTTAAAGATAACAGATGATAACTGTAGAATTTATCAAATCTTATCAGTATCGTATCAGTATTATCAATGATATTTTTCAGTTTTTCATTTCGAACATTTTTGTTACGTTTGATTATTTGAAAAGCTTTTGAATGATGCAAAACAATTTGATTCATAGCTATTTTTTAAATTAGCATAAAAAACATTTAATTGTGAACATTCGAGATTCAAGTTTTAATGTTGAAATTAAATTCAACATTTAACCTGAATTAATCAAACAAATTTTTGAGAAAAGGACGAAATTTTTATCAAATTTTAGCATCTTATCAAAAAAAAAACGTTCTCATTTCACTGAGGAATGCAAATTTTACATGATTAATGTTTATGCAAGTATCATAATCATAATTATTAATATAACAAATACATATCAATTCAATTACGTACTACAATAATCATATAAACACTTATTTTAATTTATTCTGCATAGAATTTTATACTAATTGCCTTATTCTTGTGAAATTTTTTCTATATACAAATTAAAAATTTAGCAAACTACTATTAAAACTTAAATATTTCGTAGGAAAAATAGAAATTCGCTTCCTTCATTCCTAATAAATGGTAGGTATAATTTTTTTTATATCCATTTAATTATTTCAATTTATTCATTTCGATGCGATATTGTTTAATTTGCATTTAGAGGACGGTTTGTTTTAGAATGAAAATAATATTTTTCCCATCCTTTTTGTTTTTTCCTCTTACAATTACGATTAAAACTTTAAATTTGTTTATGAAAAGAGAAAAAATTTCATCTGGTATAATTTTGTAAATTTAAATTACATTTAAAATGCCATTTTTTTATTGTAAAATAATCTAATTTTAAATTTCATTGAGAATACTTTCTCCTAGAAATGTCATCTTTACTTTTTTCAATTTGAAATTATTATTAATAACTGACAATAAAAACAAATTCATTAATATATTTTGTTTTCTTTTGAAGAAATAACTGAAATGAAATGAAAACATAAGCAAAAGAATCAATTTATAAAAAAAAAACAGATTTTCATATATTTTAATTCCCTTCAATTGAATTTTTGAAAAGAATTTCAGTTGTTTTATCAATTAATTAATTCCATTTGAGCTCATTAATTTATTCATTTATAGGATAAATTTCTTTTCTACGAATGCAATTTTCAGATTTTCTATCATAAATTAGCATACTATTTCATTTTACTTATGCAAATTTTTGATAAATAATTTTTTTTGTTTTCTGAAACTTTAGACGACAAATAAAAGAGTTCTTTGCAGGTCAACGTGATGAAAAGCAAAGCTCAAACTAATAGCTAACAATAAAATTTTATGATCAATTACAAATTGACGATTGCCGTGATGATATTTCAACGGATGTATTTTGTGGAGCACTTTCCAGAAACGATAAATAGCAAGGCATTGTAAAATCGGCTGATGCCATATCAACAATAGCAGTATATGTTGTAGCCATACCAAAGAATATCGATATCACTGTAATCATTTTAAGTAATCTGATAAGTAATTCAAAATTCCATACTGACATAACAATGAATGTTATCAATATCTGATAATAAATATTGGTTTAAGAAAAATTAATGCGTTGTGATGAAAAAGGTTATTAATTAAATTTTCATCACTTTTTAATTTAAATTTAGTAATATCCATAAGTTATTCTTTAATCATTCATTACTTATATCAAGAAAAGCATATACATATTTGCATTAAAATACTGTAAAATAAATAATGTTTTCTGCAAAATAGAACATAAAAAGCATGAAATAAAAATTTCAACAAGGAATTTCATTTCTTTGTAACAATCATTAATTTCTTTCTTGCTTTTCTCGCTTTTGTTTTTTGTTCATTCTCAGTGAAAAGATAATATAATAAATTGTCTTCTAATAGATATAAATTATCATTGCCAAAAAAAAATTTAACTTCAACTTGCTTGATAATAAATTTAAAAAAAAAGTTTCTTCAATAAATTAAAGAGAATTGACGTAGATGAAAAGTATTTATGAAAAAAAATTTATATCATACTTACCGCTAACAGCAGAATCAATTAGTAATTTCTTCTTTGAATTTCGCTGAAGTACTCTAAAAAACAATTTAAAAATTCAATTTTGCAAGAGTAATAGCAATAGTAATGTTGTGTTCAAAATGCTAAATTCATACAAAAATTTTCAAATTTTACAAAAATTAAGAATAAAAACAAACAAAATGAATATAGTCATTCCCGTTATTCTCATACTATAAAATTACCAAAATATTTCTAAAAACTAATTTAAATTAATAAATAATTTATGAAATTCGTTGTTTTCGCCTTTCCTACTCCTTATCAACAATTGATAAAAGGCAAAAAGCAAAAGGAAGAAAATAAAACAAAGAAAAATCATTGGTACTCCATGAATGTTGGTCGTTTGTATCTATTGGTAACTGGATCATGCACAGATGCAACTAAGTAGTTATTGAAAATAAGCGGTAACGCTACCGATGTTAACGCCACCGTACTACCACCAATTACATTTAAAATTGGTCCAAACTTAGGTACTGTTTCGGCAACAAATAAAATTGCCAAAATGACAAAGGTACGAATGATAATGCGTTGCCAACCAAAACCTGTAATCATTCCTATACTGATAAAATTGATAACATGAGCAAAAGTAGACATTACGGTTATAATTTCTGATTATAGTAATTACTTTTATTGAAAGATAAAAAAAAACAACAGTATTTTAACAGCTACTATAATTATGATAATTTAAGTAATTAAGTAATATATCGATTTATATACTTAGATATCACATAAATTTTGATATAATGATACTTTATCATTCCATAAACTTTACCATGATTATATATATTCGGAATTAGATGAACATAATTATTATGATTATCTAGTATAAATTAGTGGTGTTTATAATAGTGATAAGAATCTAATCAAAATGGAATCATAACAGTAACAATTATGAAAATGTATCAAATCATAATTACTTTATTTGTTAGCAAAATTAATTCAAATTATTTAAATTAAGAAAAGAGGGAACATAAAAGAAAAGGAGAGAGACAGAGAAAGAGAAAGAGAAAGAGAAACATACGATGAGGAGCTTTGAAAAAACTTTCTGCTTCCTGATTTAATGGATTTATTATTACGGTTAACGTCAATATGCAATGCGCTGCGATGAATAAAGAAGTACATTGTCGGATCCAACCTGTCTAAAGTTCAAAGTTCAACTCATTACTTTAAATATCAATTGCTTTACTAATAAAAAATTCACCATTTATAATTTCAATTGCACTCAAATTAAGTTATCAGTATTGGTAAATAATTAGGTTTTTGGAATAAAATACCACAAATTCATTTTAGTGTTTACGTTAAGTTCATATTTTATGAATTTATAATATAATTTGAAATTATCGTAAAACAGAATTAAAACTTTTTGTATCATTCAAAAAATTCTTAACTCATTAATTTGAACTGTACAATACCTGTATGGAATCGATAACAGAATCATGGAGTGAATTACCGTATGCTGCATAACCAAGTATTGATGTAGGTAAATACACCACTGTTATTGCTATAATTAATATTTATTTATAAATTAATTTCATAAAATGTATTTGAGCAAAAATCAATAAGATTTAAATTAATTTAATTCAATCCTTTTTTCATAAATTAATGAATGATAGGTCAAATATTTACCATCAATTTTTTCATAAAAATTTAAATATTTTTAAAAAAACAAAACAAGCAAATAATAACAATCATACTCATTCTTTATTTCTAAAAAATATTTTTTTGACAAAATGAATGGGTTTATTCATTTCACCATTTCAATTAATTTTTAAATTTATAATTAATAAAAAACAAGAAGGAAATAGAGGACTTTGAAGGCAAACCAATAAAAGCAACAATTGCAGAACGAGTAAAATGTTTCGGATGTTTCATATCATGCTGCACACTTGGAAATACAATATGTCCACCAAAGCCAAACATATACGTTCCCAATGATGCAATTATACCATCAAAATGAATTATTGAATTTTGATCCGATACCGTACTGCTCTTGCACTTACCATAATCCAACCAAGAACCAATTAAAATAAGTATTACGGAAAATAATGTTGTTAGCATAGCTAGTACAACTGCCCACCTATTAAAATTATACTATTAATTAAATGGATAACAAATAAAAGATTTAACTGATAACAATTATCCTAAATTTATCTCTAATAATCAACTAATCAATCGATACTTTACAACAGATTTTCGATCACCAATAATAATGAATTTCATTTTTTTTTAAACTATATAAACTATTAAATAATGAAATTCCTTTCTTTCTGCTGAAATTTTGATTCGAAAATTATTCTTTAATTAGTTTAATTAATAAAAGGTCAATCGTACATCTCTGATAATCAATTGATCAATTAAATCATTTCACATTCTTCCAGTGCTATTCTTTTATTAATAATTATTCATTAAACACTTTCAGCAGTGTGCTAACAATAATCTATGATTCATTTAAAATAAATTTTTAAAATTAAAAAATTTTTTTGAATTTCTTTTTACACAAAAAAAGAAGAGTGATTAAATAAGATTTGATAAATTACCAAAAATCTTGTGGTGATCGTAATAACGTTACTGGATAAATAGCTAATACAACAAACAATAAAACATAGCAAAATCCAATATTATAATTGAACATGGAAACAATAAAATCATTAATAATATATGCTGCTAATAGGCAAAAAACCACAGCAACACCAAAGAGAACAATATTGAGAATGCATGAGCATATCGATCTAAAGATTGAAAGCTTAATTAAGCGCATTCATTACAATTTCTTTTGATGGAAAATTTTAATTTCTATTAGAAATTTAAACAAATATTTGAACAAATGTTAAAATATTTTTTTTCAAAAGATAAATTAAGGAAGGAACGAAATTGGTAAATTGGAGGAAAAAAACTCAGTTATTATCTTTTTTTATCAGTTTCCTTTTTGAAAAGTTCTGCTCAATAGCTTTTTTTTTGACGATAGAGAAATGATGGAAATGATGATAGCGAGAAAAGTTAACCGTGCATTTGCACCGATTGCACGATATGCCATTTCCGGATATGGTTTCCGGCAGTGTTTAGCATAAACAATCCATCGATTACACATGATAATCCAGTTATCGGAAAGTATACATGCCGTATAACAGAATGAAATCGCTAGTAATATCAAAATAACTATACCGCTAAAACTGCCTGAAATGATTATAATTATAGAAATGCTTATCACTGATTTAATATTTTCAAAAAACATTTAATTTTTTAATCAAAAATGAATTATTGCTCAGTTGAATGAATTCTTTTGCTACGTAAGTTATTGATTATAATATTACTTATTCATAAATAGTAATAATTTCAATTAATTTAGCAATTAATGAAGATGCTTTGTTTCCAACAGTTACAATTATTAAATAAAAATTGTTCCATAGTTAATGAAACTCATTGGGGAAGAAATGAAACATTAATTTCACAGAAGAAATTTTATATTAAAGTTAAACCTAATATTGCTTTTTTGCAATAATATATTAATAGGTTGAATAATTCATATCGAAGATCATTCTGAAAGGCTATCTAAATTTGCATAAATACCAAATTGACGGAACATTTGAATTATTCCACTTATCAAATCTATTAAAAAATTATCGCTATCAGTATTCTGCTCGACATAGTTGTTACATTCATTGTCAATTTTTGTTTGAGTTTACTATTTCCATGCTAATCGATACGATTATTTAGGAATTGCTACCGCTAAAAAGCACTCAATTACATCGAAACAGTATAGATTTGAATTAGTGTGAACCTATAAAATGACTCGCATTAGCTAATGACTTTCTCTATTTGTCATGGAACTTCTCCTCAACAATTTTATCTTCTCAATAACTGTATCTACAATTTATATAACCATATATGATAAGCTAATATCTTCATAAATGGTAATTTTATTTCTTTATTACGGTACCAACAATCAGAAAGACATCTGGTAAAAAATTGATAACAAGAAATTGAAAATAAAAAATTCAATCTTCCATAAGATTAGTTAAGTATGTTAGCAAAGATTTATCACCCTGTCTTTTGAATTCAAGAGCTCCACACGATATCAATATCATTCTATATCACTGTCTCTTTGATATTGCACATGCTAGATGATGGCCGTTGTTTTATTTGTTCAAACAGTGAATATTAGGGTCAAGATTTCATTGCTATCAAGCGCATGACCTCTGTTGTAACCTCTATTGCTCAAAAAATTTCCTACCATCTTTTCTTTATAAGGTATCAATAATTTCGTTTTTAAAAACTATCAGTAGCACGGTAACAATAGTTAAATATCGAAAATTCCAGACATACGGTTGTGAAAAGATATTGTACATCGAAGACAGAAACAAAATTAGTTAGCGAATAATTAATTAATCAATAATATATGACCGATGTATTATAAATATCACAAAAATTGATAATTGAAGTTTAATAATAAACTTTTAAAGCTAACTGATAAAATTTATGAAGCTGAATGCAAGAAACATAATATTCAATAGCATCACAAAAAAATAGTAAACAATTAAATAGTCAATCTTATTTGCTATTTAAATATCTCATTGAATAATTCTTTAATTATTATCATGATAATATTGATATTTATCTTCTTCAATAAGGATCAAAAATTAACGATTTTAAAATTAATTTGCTATTTAAAATTCAGAAGTGTAATTTGGAGTAAATTAACTTTCTAGTTGATCGATCAATTAATTCACTTTAAGACACTGAATCAATAAATAGATCATGAAATTTTCAAAGACAAAAATAATTTTTATAATGATTGAATGCTATTGAAATTAGTGCAAGGAAAACAGTTTACCGGATCGTTTCATCGCTGACGGAAAAGCAACAATACCAGCACCAGCCATATCAGCGATAAGGAATAATGCAGCAGTAATCCAATTAAGACCGTTTGGTTTTCCGTAATTTATCGAGGCTTCATTGATATTTAACGAATTAATTGTAGCCATCCGGAATTGCAATTTATGAATAATGAATTTTACTGAAAATGAAAGGAATATTTGTGAAATCATTAAAAATTTCAAACTAATTTCGATGAATTCAAAAATTTGAAATTTAAATCATAAAAGATTGAATAACTTCTCATATACAACCAATAGCATACAATAAAAACTATATTGATAATAAAGGATAATATTTTGAAATGAGGAAATAAAAAAGGATGTAATTGTCGTGAAGGGTTTTAAATTCAGGAATAAGTTATTTGAGTTGGACTGAATAACGTCGAAATATAGTACAGTTGATTGAAAACTGAGCTCTCTGCTGATCGTACAAGTCGACACGAATGCTTTATTCCGAAATGATAGTAATAGCAATCAGTCAAGAAGGTAATCCTGACCTCGAGCAATGTAAATCATGATTTATATGTGACCTAGGGGTCATCAGATACACTTACGATAAACTTTTATACAATTGCAGGTAATACTGCACATAGAAGTCCTTAGCAAAGCCTTGGGCAGTAATTAAATAATGAATTAATAAAACGGCGGGTTAATCTGTAATGATGAGATTCACAAAGTTGGAAAAGTAATCTTTATACTAAAAACAATCTTTATACTAAGAATATGCTAACGAAAAACAACACTAAGCTTTCTTGCATTTATAGCAATAATGAATCATGAAATACTTGTTAGTTTAATTATTTACTTTAATTATATGATTAATATTGTAGTTAAAAATAATCTCGAGAAGTTCTCGACAGTAATCAGTCACTTTCAATATTTAAGCAATAAAATAACTGATAAAATAATAGACAATTTCAATTATTCAAGCAATTATGCATAAAATATAACAAATTAAAATTACTAACTGATAACATTAACAGTAATAATAACAATAATGATAATAATAATAGATAAATAACAATTTTAATAAATAGCAGTAGTAATAATAATAAAATGATGTGAAATTCACTCGTGAAAGGCATATTATTGTTTCAAGAATAATAATTATTGTAAATAGTTATAACTGGAAGTTGATAACGTCAATAGATAAAGTGTCTTTTTAAATATTGATGATTGATTAGCATGAACTTAGTAAAATCGGTTTGTTTGTGAACAGGTACGCAAGTTACTTTTTTTTGGTTCATTAGAATAAGATTGCTCTTCGATTGATGCTAACGAAATAACTGTTCAATCTAAGTAACAATCTAATATTGGGCGAATATATATAAGTAATTAATTTTCCGATATGTCCCGATTTTATTCTGATAAGATAATGCTAATAATCATTTAGAGGATAGACCAAGGATATACAATAGATAATTCGATAATTGAGTAACGTAGTTTCTATTTGGGTGAGAAAAAAGCTAATGGAATTTAAAGAGAGAATTTATTTAATGGCAACCATTTAGTGACATTAATCCGATAATATAGTAATATCAATAATATAAAAATAATCATGTGAATTGTTTTATATGATAAAATTTTTCCGGGTTTTCCGATAACAACAACAACAGTAATTATTATTATTATAATATATGTATGATAAATAAAAATAAATAATGTTTATGAACGAGCGAATTTATACAAGTATATAGAAGAAAATGTTGAGAGAGAGGAGGAGAGAGACAGAGAGAGGTGATGGAGAGGATGGGATGGAAAAATGTGTGTGTAATAAACAGAACAGCTAAATTACCGGAATTTATACTGGAAAACCGGATTCATTTTTCTTATCATTTCTTACACTGATTCATGATCGGAATACTTTGTTATAAACTAAAGATTGAATAGAATTAAAAAGATATGCAAAAAAACATTCAGCCATGCTATTTATAATTATAATTAATTGCATCATTGATAATGTGGGGAAGCATCAAAGTTAAACCGAATCACCAACATTATGGTTTGCTTTGTCATCAATGTTGATAAATGACAAACATTCATTTCTTGCATGTCTGCTTACATGCATACATGCGAAATATAAATGCATTTTTGCTCGGAATTTCTATTTTGGTTTAATAGTTGATTTTTGATAGATTTTCCACGAAATTTATAATTGAAAAGTTGAAAAATTATTAATTTGAATGCAAATAAAAACTACAAATTCTCCCTTTCATAGTAATTTTACATTGATATTAATTATGATATTACTTATAATTTACGAAATCAAGAACTTTTTACTATTATTACACTATTATTATCATTCATAAACAGCCCAATTGATAACACTCTATCGATGCTATTTATTGAAATGATATGACCTCCTTCACACTATTACACTCAGTTATGATTTATCACAATACTATTTTACTAATATCATTTATAATTGCCAAATTGTTAAGATATCATTGGTATTAATATGCTATCATCATTTTCTGATTAAAGAGATTGATAAAGAGCTCATTGATTTTGCTACACGATCATCACTTATAATTTAAAAAATTTATGAGGTTTTTTGTAACTTTTAAATTATTTTCAATATATCGTCACTTATGATTCCAGAAACTGATAATATCTAGTGATAGAGTAAAAACAATAATAATATCTAGTGATAGAGAAAAAACGACAATCCAAGTAGTAACGAACTTTCTCCCCTAAAATTATGAACTGATCTTTGTTTTTCTTCTCATTATAAACGAAGGAAATGAATAATGGTCTGAACAATTAAAACAGGAAAATTTTTCGTAAAGACGAAAAAAAAAACCTTCCTATTTCTCTCTCTCTTTATAGATATGCCTTTTAATGTAAACAATTATGATTAAATTATCTTTATTACAATGATATTTCAAATATTACTAAAAATCTGGTAACAATAAAATGTTAAAATTGGAAAAGCATACAGTGAAATATTTCTCTCAGAATGAATAAAAATATGATCTCAAAGATTGTTGCTTAATTTATTTTAGACTAATAAGACAATTACAAGACAATTGATAGTTGAAAAACTTGAATATTTTACTCAGAAATTTGAGTATTTAACCAGTTTATTCATTTCTATTTTTTTCAGATATAAAAATTCTGCTGCATACTACCTATAAACAAGAAATCTAATGATATAATAAATAATTCAACTAACGCTATATCCTAACATCATTAATTCACTTCACAACCATTAGTTCACAATGTGATGACGTTTTATCTGTAAATATGCTCATTTTACATATCAAATTTATTCAAGCAATTTCGATATTGGCGATGAACAATTAATTATTCAATGCATCATCTGTATTCTTATATTGGAAATTATCAATGCAATCCATTATATAAATATCCGAATTTTATTTTAAACTGTATTTCGGTTTTCCTTCCTTTTATATGCATTCTTTTTTAAAAAATTATTTGGTATTTCAGATATGAATATTACAGCGTTTCTAGTGAGAAGAAATGGGATCTAACAATATTGAAAAAATTTTTATTTCTCATGAAGACATCAACATGATACAAGAAAAGTTTGAAATGAAAGCGAAATTATTTCAAGAGAACCGCAAATTGGGAGTAGTAAATAACAATAAAAACATACAAATAATGAAAAACGATAACCCGGTAACGATTACACATTGACCACCTTAAAATTTGAAAAAATTTTTTTGGATGCTGAAGATAAAACGAACTTAATTTGGTATAGTTAATCGGTGCATTTCATTCATTCTTATTAGAACACAAATAGACCAATTTAATTGATCTTAAACAATCCGAAATAAAACATCAAAGCCTGTAATGAAAGGATAATGAATGAATATTGAGATGATTGGTAACTTCTCATTGATAAGTACTTTCATTCACAGCCAAATAAAAAGAACCATAGCATTAAGTAATACTAGAGAAAAAAAAGTCACTTCATCCCTATCACAATTTTCGTCCTCGTTGTATCATTTTGCGGCCCCGATGGGATTTCGATTTTCCAAGTTTCCATTGTTTGAATGGATCATATGTATCAGACATCGGCACAGTGTTTCCTATAAGTAATGCTCAGAAATACTGCTCATAAATTAAAAAAAAGATCCCTCATTTTTCCTCTAAGTGAAAAACACCAAAATTAAGCAACCTTTGCACGTAACTGTTAATAAAAATTTTAAGATTGCATTTTCACAAATTAGTGAAAATATTTTCTTTCGAAAATAACTGTTTTAACTCAATTATTAAAATTCTAGTTCGAAATTCTAAACTTTAATGAAAAAAATAATTCACAATTATCAAATGAGCGAAAAATTTACTGCTGAAAATGTCAGGATCAAAGGTACTGTAGTCAACTCGTTGCTCACATTTCTCCGCTGCATCAGTCCAATTACCTTTCCGACCTCGTTTCCCTACGACATCTATGCCGTCTTTCTGCATTTCACTCGTTTTCTGTGTTGTCGCGATACTGATTTCACCCGCTTCCTGCAGTACCCGTCATTGAAAATAATAATCTTTTAAACATTTGTTTAAAAATTTAGATTTAAAATCCGTACGTAACATGAAGTAAGCTGAAAATGAAGAAATCATAAGTGCAAGCCGTACTCGTTTTCTCTTTTTCTTCAATTCTTTTTTTGTTAAAGTCATTTCCTCGTAGATTTCCCCTTCATCGTTCTTCCTCTGTTCACTTTCTAGTTGTAATTCATTAGTTGCCACCTAGAGTGTAATTTACAGCGATGAATACGATGCTTGAAAAACAAGTGAGGAAAAAAGAATTTAGAAATAAAAAATGAGATTGCGTCCTAGCCAAACTTTTAACTTCATCCTTACTAACAATACTTTTTACTTTAAATAGGAAGTATCGAATAATGAAGCTGCTACCCAACGAGAAAAAATGTTACCTGCAGAATTGAGAAATAAGAGGAGTTAAAGAAAAATAGCAAGAGTAAAACAAATATATGAAATTTTTAGAAAATTAGAACGCAAAAAAAAGCACTTTTTGTTCAGTAAATCCAGAGTTATTTGTAGCTGAATCGAGATGTGACCAGAATTTCTTCTCTTCTTTTTGTTCACTTTTTATTGCATCATCCTCCTTTTCTTTGTTCTGCAATAAAATCACCTCTAATATATTTGTGATGGGTTTTCTAAAGTATTTCATTTTAAAAAATTTATAAAACTAACTTTTGTAAAAAAAATTACATTAGAGAATTTTTTTTGCTGGCAATATTTTATCAGAGTGATATCATGTGAATTGCTTTAACAATTAACTTACAACATTCAATAATTTTCAGAACGTTTACGCAACAATACCTCTTTTCTTACTTTAGAACTTCGCTCAATCATAGCGATTCGATAGCATTCATAGGGTGTTGCCCAGTCTTCCAATTTCTCCATGACTTTCCTTAAACGTTCACTTTCCTTTTCATTATCTCCACCAATTGTATAAAGTTGTGTGGAAAGCAAACTATCACCATTATCTGTTATTCCGCTATCTTCACATATCGATTTATCAACCTCTTGTGTGACAATATCACGAATTTCTTCATTATATTTAGTTGATGAAAAGTCCAAATGACATCTGAAAAAGATAAAAAGTAGAAGAACAAATTTCTTTCTTAAAAGCAATAAAGAAATATAGGAGAAGAGACTGTTTTTATAAATGAATTGAGATAATTATTATTCGGAAAAAAAAGAGGTAAATAAAGCAATCTCTTTCTCTTCGTTTCATAAATGAAATCAAAACAGGATGGATTGATTTAAATAGCTTTCTAAGACATCGCTATAGATCACGACGATATCTCATTCATCAATCACTTAAAACATGAAAAATTTAAAGAAGCATATTTTACAATTGAGAACTAAAAGTTAAAATTACATATTTAAAATTCTTGGGCCAACCTCAACATCGCTTTAACTGCATTCATTTTGTTCAGTTGCGATGTAACGCCTTCCAAAGTCAATGAACCAATATTTGGCGCATAAATTGGACGCTTTACAAGTGGCTGATCACGTGCTGTATTAATGATTTGATGCAAAACATGCAATTCCTGCTTGACATGCACAGGAACAGGACTACAACAAGCCAGAATGCCTTGCATCTCCCGAGGAAGTACCTGGCAATGATAAAATAAACAGCGAACCGCTATTCGAAAATCCACTTTTCGTGAAAAAAATTTTTTTATCAATGAAATTCATTTACTGAAAAACACATATCAAAAATTGAAATCTTTTTTACCAGGAGAGATTAATGGTAAAAAAATGAACCTCGGCAATTTGCAGCATCATATGACACGGTAGGACATACTGCGGACTTTCATCATCTGCTCTTGCACGTTCATCACGCCATTTCCACAAAGCTGCCAAAGCAAACTGTTGACGAGAATTCAGAGGCTTCCTCCCCACAAGCAATTTTTCATATCCGTCATTTTCAAACATCGGCTTCTTATAAACCTACGAATAGTAAAATAAAATTAAAATCTAAAACTAATTGAACAGGTGAGAATCAAATACAAATAGGGCTAAATATTATCGAACTTTTAAAAATGCAAACACTAACACAAGACACTAACAACCTATTTAATAAATAAGACAGCTTCAGTCTTCATCTTACACAATATATACAAATATTATCAATATTAGTCACTTTCTAGATCACTTTTTAAGGAATGGAAAGAAGAGAAAATCAGAAACACTCACAGTAAGGCAAGTTTGAACAGATTCATTGTAAACAGATTCAAGAAAACTGTTACCAGCATTTCCCTGACTGAGAAGTTTTTTACGCAATTGATCATAACAATGCAGCAAATAATGAGTGTCACTTCTAGCATAAATTTTGTGAGCATCCGTAAGTGGTCTGAAACGAGAAAATACTAAATTTTATTGAAAATACTGCTTCCCATTTTCTAACTTAATAAATATAACATTTGCTGCAGATGAGGACTGTTTAGATAATCAGCTGAATCTCGACTAAAAAATTTAGCGAACTATTTAAAACTAGAAAAAATTTCACCTTAGACGCCAATCAGCTTTTTGTAATTTCTTATCCAAAGTGAGATTGCAACAAGATTGAACCAAATGCTGATAGGAAAATTTAGAATAATTAAGCAATCTCATTGCTTTATACGTATCGAACATATTAACAACATAAATACCAAAATCTCGTTGTAACCAAACAATATCTGACTCTCCTCCATGAAAAACCTGGAGCATTTCCGCGTATTAAAATAATGTAATAAATGGTTGGAATACCTCAACATCCAACATTTGCATCTTACAAAATCTAATCATTTTGTTATAGTTATTTAAGCTTTATAATGCTTTGATCATTCAGCTCATAACAGTACTAACATCATACTTGACTTTCTTTCCGAAATGGTACTAAAACGCAACTTCAAGATTTTCTTATTTTAAAATGATTACCTTTAGTATATTTGGATCAGTAAAAGGTTCATTTAGGATATGCATATCATTCCACAATGGGAAAGGATCAATTATGTAATCCATTTCACGTGTTGAAATTTGCATAAGACAAGTTAATCCAAGGAATGAGCGATGCGCATTATGCTACAGAATATCAGAAATATCGTTTATGAGATCAAAAAAGTAAATGATCGTAAACAAAATTTTAAGAGACACAACTAGAAACTTCTCAAATAAAATAATGGAACTTTTAAAAAATTAATAAAGTATTTATTTCATGCTAACCACTTGGTTCGTCAATATAACCTGTCATAAGGAAAGTAATGAGACAACCGATACCTCAAGATCTACACTGAATTCTCGTTCCTTGTTCAACATATCTCGTAAACTTTTTAATTTCTCTATCGTATCAATGTACATCAATTCAGTATCCGACAGTGTTTTCAGTGGTTCGACTATTCCAATGGTTAGCTGTCTTGCGGGAATCTGATAAAAACAAGTTTCAAATCATTAAAATAAATTGACTTGACCTAGTATAAAATATGAGATTTGAAGGTAAAGTACCTTGAAATATGAATAAAGCATTAAGAAACCAAAAATTATAACCTTGAAGTGATTAAGTTCCTTATCATAAGGATGTAAACTCGTATCTTCATCGTTGCACCAAATGGTTGTATTAGTACTGTCATTATCAACGATTTGCAAATTCGTTACAACATTTTCCATCGCGTGATGTTTTCTCACTAACTTTGGTTTAAATTCCGCAAAGCTATTATCGACCTCAATCCCAAAAACAATCTGTGGTTTCTCCTTTGACTTCTATAAATAAATTAATCAAATTCAATTTCTTTTGAGTAGAAAGATTGAAAAATAGAGAAAAATTCCGAAACAAAATTTACAAGCGTTAAAGACACTAAATTAAAAAAAAGCCCATCTATGAAGAACCGAAAATCCACGAAAAAGCGCCCTCTAAAATTTTCAAAATAGTGTGCGCTTAACAACTGAATACGGGAAGCAAGAACTCTAACATATAAGAAGGAAAGTGTCGTGAATGAACTACTAAATTATGCATATGATATAAAACTATATATATATGTAATATTCTTTTAACTTTTCAGGCGTCCAGTCCATACAAAAATGTATTTATAAATTGAAGTTTGGAAAATAAATGTTCTACGATTTACAACCAAAAATTACAGTCGCGCATATAACTTTCAAAAATACATATAACGTGCGCGCATATTAATTAAAAAAGCCATTAAAAATTATATTCTAAGTTTCAAATTTTGTTTAAGTTTACCAGCAAAGGCACAGCAGTAGTAATCGTTGATGATAACAGTTTGTCCTTATTTCCTGGTAAACGTCGCAAAAGTGCAGTATAGCGGCCCTGTCTCTCAAATAGTGTTTGTTCAGATGCAACCGTACTTTCTGCATCGAGAATTTGCTGCGGTACCACCACTTCCTCCATACGCCTAGCTCTTTGCAATAAATCCAGTAAGATACCCTGCAAACTAAATGAATAAACTAGCTTAAAAGCGAGCAAGAATTTCGCAGAATTGTTGATATAATTGAAGATGGCATACGGCTCGTTCGCAGATGCTGTCATTTGCTTCAACGATTCGATCCAAGAATTCATCGAGATCATTAATCCTCGCTGGTATCGGAATTCGACAACCAGCATTCCGCAATACTTCACGTAACCTGAAAACAAAAAAAAATAGTCTAGCCGTAGAAAGTCTAAGTTTTCTTAGAAACACGAATTTATATATACATATATATGAAACTTACATAACGGTAATCCTTCTTTGCTGTTCCATCATAAGATTTGCATACACCGGAAAGCTTGCATACAATTCATAACCTTCAGTACGCATCGGTAAAGCATTTGCCTCCCCAACAGCTCGGACTGCACATAATTTCACATCCTGAACCAGAGTTATACTTCGAATTGATTACGGGACAATTTAGAAATTTGATAATATCAAGCACAGGATTATGTCATTGTTATATCACTGCTCTATCATTGTTGTGAAAACTATAAAAATGAACTGTGGTTGAAATTATACAACAAAATTATTGGATCATTATAATTCTGTTATCATTGCTATATGCAATGATGATAACAGAAAGCTTGTAATTCTTTAACTTAAAAAAATACGGGAAAACATGAAGTAATATAAAATATCAGAAATATTATTCGAAACTGATAGTTTTAAAAATTAGATTTGCAAATAATATAAACTGAATCCAAAGCACGGATACTTATCACTGGATGGACAATACAGTGTAATTACTAATGAATCTTGAAAAGCAAGCTACATCAGTAAAATACTTTTTTACAACAGTTATTTCTCGAATTTTTCATAAAATGAACCCATACTTTTACTGCATCCAAAACGCCACTCGGATAACTGGTTGATTGCTCTTCACTCATTCCAAAAGATCACAATCTGTAATCAAATATAAGTGTATATTCATATAATTTTCATCTATGTATAAAAATATATATAGCTGATATACGTGTTAAAATGACAATTATAAAGAATGAAACTCTTTTTAATGCTCAGATACCGATTCTAAATAAAATTAATTTAATTCTACAAAATTTGATACTTTAAAATTTTCAGCAAAAATACACCAATTGAAATCTTCAAAAAAATCCTAACATTTGATGCACTCATACGACAAAAGTACTGTACTTATATTGTTGAAAAATTAATTTACAATTTTTTTAAACCTTATAAGCAAATACAAAAACAATTAGATATTGGAAAATTTGATTGACAACACTGAAAGAGATCATTTATGTTTATCCCACTGAACACCAAATGTTTCTCTTTTTGCTGCGATGAATATGCAAAATAAGTTTAGGTTGTAATTTTAATTCCGATCAATGATACCTTTCAAATCATAAAACATTATATACGCACTACAGCGTCGTTAAAACACTTAAAATGAGGACTTGTACATATGATACAATTCGTTACATTAAAAAACTCCATTAACATTGTATTTGGCTAATATTCAACAACTTTAAATAATATTTTTAACAAAACTTTGAACAGATTTTTAATGTTATAAACCAAAAGTTTGTCTAATTAAATCCCAAACTTTCCAATAATTCTCCCAATTTAAAACTTGGGCAACCTCAAACTTACCTTCAACCTCACGTGACCCCTATAGCGTCACTTAACGTCATACCACCAACCACTGCAACATTCATCGTCTCTTTCTAACGGAATATCATCCATAACAGATGATTTGTGCAACAACCTGATCCCTTGATCACTTTAATTTAGTTTTTCCTTGATCTTCTTTTTCTCTCTTCTGTGATTTGTAACTTTCTACTGGGTTATTTCTTTTCGGACATCACTATATCTCATAAGTTTGCCAGAATTATTTCTGACTTCTATTATGCATGACATTTTTAACGTTAGACAAAATTGAAATCGTAAAATTATCAGAATGTATTGAAATGAAGTTTTTGAAAATTTATAAAGATTTCATCAGAAAATTGTAATTAGTAAAGAAAAAAAGCAGCAGCACTAATAAAATTTTCTCTCGGAGTGTTATATTTCAAATGTTGATTAGAGACAATATTCCACTCACACTTTTGTTTGTTTGTTTGTTTGTTCATCGTTCTGTGATCGTAACGATCTTTCAAAAGAATATCTGTGATGTATTTAATTGTTATGGCGTATATAGCATTATGACAAAGAAGAATATGTCGTTGGTGAAACAAACATCCAATCGGCTGATAATAAGATCACAACTCTCACCAACAGATAAGCAGGCGAAGGATGAGCAGCCAACAGCAATATCACCGTTGCAAGCCAATGTATTATGGAATTATCCAGCATTGGATTCATTTTCTAAACTTTATATTCCTGGAGGACAAATAGATTTGGAATGGCAACCATCGATTTCATTAGTTTTTAAAGTAAAGTTTTAAAGTTAAATACCAAATTTTGATAAAACTCAGATTATGAAAATGGTTTTTTTCATTATAACTTTCAAAAATAATCAAATTTTTAAAATTCACGAAATGGTTTTTTTAAAAGTAATCATTTAACTATTCCAGTGTTCATTTTGACAACTTTTGCGAAGTAATTTCATTCTAAAATGTTATTTCAACATGAAATTTGACTAGTCATTAAAAAATTTTCTATTCCATCACTAACTATCATAAATAATTAGATTATATTTTCCTTCCGAATTTCTGCTGCAATGTGGAGTATAATAAGCGATTGCGATGAAGTGTACAATTATTGGGAGCCCCTTCATTTATTTCTTTATGGCACCGGCTTTCAGACATGGGAATACTCACCATTGTATGCTATACGGTTCGTTCTTGCATTTAAATTAACAAGTTAATTTTAGGTGTCATATTCTAGTAGTTCAGAATATTGGACTACATTATTGTAAACTAGGATCTGTTATAGCCGTCTTTTTTTTCTCCTCTAAAATTTATGATCCGCTTTCAAATACATGCCGAAAACAAAAAAATCCAAAGGTCTGAATAATATTGGGTTATCGGAAACTGTCAGTGGCGCATATCATTTATATTTCTCCAGTTCTAATATATATGCTAATAAAAGTTATGGTAAGTGATTGTTGTCGCTTCATGTCTCTTGGATGATAGATAACATTGGGCTGTCTCTCTAACAGAATATAGTATCTCATTAGAATTTCAATATTCCTGTAAATCGTTATACTGTTAGACAACTAGCTCTTCAGGTTACATTCTTGATCGCTCAGTCTTCGAAGCTGAGCGTTGATAATATGATAAATGATAAACTTATTTTAGCTGACACTTCTGTATTCAAAATTTATTGGTACTCATCGTAACTTTTTTTCTCCTCTAATAACCGTTATCGTTTGTTTGTACCATTTTAGAAAAGGAAAATTGGCTTAGATACTTTTAATGAAAATTCGAATTCCAGATCATATTTATATATATTAGTGCATTATGGACCCGCTGCAATATTAAAAAGGATATTTTTCGCTAACAAATTAGGCGTTTTCATTACAATGCGTTGCCTATTGGGATTGTTCAACGTAGCTGCTGAAATTAAAATGTATCGAGCAATTTGTTCACGGTTCGGGAACAGTATTGCTCGAATATATGTTATACTAACATCACTTTCATCTGGAATGTTCATCGCGAGGTTTCGCTTTGTTCGTAGTGCTTGTTGAAAGGTTTTAGTATTTGGGACTGATTGTTGGTGGTTTTTCTGTTAGCAATTTTATCTTCCAAATATATTTCAAATGATTTGAAATCATAGAAATTATAGAATTGAAAGAAAAAGGAACCCATCCATCCATAAAGTTATAATCATACACCGTATCCTATTATATTTATTACTTTTCCAATCAACAGTCCTTTTCAAGTGAAATTTAATAACGATATAGCTAGACCTAATGTTAGCTATCATATGAACTGAACCTTTTCAAACTATTTCTCTGATTCTGCTGGTTTTCGATAACTATGCAAAACTTTAAATTAAATTAGCTTCATGAATCATATGTTTCGTACTAACGTTTGGAAAATATGTTATTTCAGTTGCGCATTCCTCCCATCATCTTTTAGTATGTCAGCAAATTTGTTCGCTATGGCAGCATACATCAATGAAGAATGGTTTCTTTTTTTTAGTTTAGCTATTTTATATCCATTCAAAAATATCATATTTTGCAAAAAAAAATTGGAATATCTTTCCAGAGCTGAATTTATAAATTAAAAATTAACATAAATTTAATTCTAATACTTTATTCGTCTTTTCTATTTCCACCAGTAGATATATCTGGAATGGAATTAATATATATTGTAAATGTAATACTTTCGAATCCCAAAATCAGTTTAAACTTCATGACAGTCTTGAGAGAGAGAGAATTATGACTGACATATTACTGAAATGATATAGTACTCGATACGTGATATTGGATATTTTTGTATTTTTTTGAATAAACAGATCTTGTTTCTAGGACCACAGCGATATCGTTTACCGCGTTGAGTGCATTGATGAGTTGGCCGTTTGCAGCCATACTTGGTTTACCAATTGTTCTTGAAATGCTAATTATTCGACCTCGTGAATTAGCCTTTACCTTTTATAACTATGCATTGATTTCTGGTTCTACTGTTATCATAGCTTTGGTTATCGTTGATTCTTATTATTTTGGTAAAATCGTTCTGGTAAGTTTAATTTTGAAACTTTTAAGGATTCAATTATAAATTTGAACATCTTGTAATTCTTGGCATCATTTTCAGGCACCACTGAACATTATTCTGTACAATGTATTTTCGTCACATGGGCCAGATCTTTATGGTGTTGAAGATGCGAAATTTTACATCAAAAATTTGTTGCTTAATTGGAATGTCGTTATTATCCTGTTTCCATTTGTGGTACCGGTTGCAGGATTAGCATACATCTGGTCACGTTCATCTCCGCAACTAGTACATTCCATAGCTCGCGGTTGTTTCAATGAATCTTATTTTGATGACTGATTTTTTCCTAGTTTTTTTTGTTACTGTTTTCGGTGATATCAATCTGATTTCCATTGAACTATTAGGATATGGATATGAAACCTATTTTGAATTGGCCATAAATATATTTGTAAAAGAAAAGTACTACTGTCCTTATTCCTCCGAACATCCGTTACTGTGCTGTTATTTTTTCAAATTTGTCTAGAAGAGAACACTTTTTCTTCAGGACAAAATTTAAATTAAATTTACATGAGTTTTTATAGAAATGTCATATGTTTATTGGAAACGCTTCTTACCGATCCTTTTTATTTTTCTATCAGTTGTTCTCTGGTTTGCAGTATTTTTTTGGCAATCTCATAAGGAGGAGCGATTTTTGTTTCCTATTTATCCTCTTATCGCTATTTTGGCCGCCATTACGCTTGACGCCTTACCTCGGTGAGTTTTTACTGATATTTTATTCATAATACTTTAACTCTTACCTCATATTCTTTCGTTCCTTTTTTTTCAAATCTTTCAAATGATGTCTCTTATTAATTATTTTAGGGTTGGTATTTATCTGTTTGGCGGAAAATCACGACGCTTTTGGCAGGCATGCATTGTAGGGTGGTTGTTGATTTTCGCGACATTGTCTATTTCCCGATCAGCTGCACTTTATCGGAATTTTTTCTCACCAATGGAAGTATACAAAGTGCTCAATGAACATATGCTTGATTATAGTAATCGTAACGAATTGTATAGTGCTGATAATGTGAGCTTTTGACTGATCGAATAGAAGTTTTTAGTCTCGAATAAATGAGGCCTTTAATCATTTATTATTAAAAATCAACTTTATTATGATTCTTATGAGCGAAACTATAACAATTGAATAGTTGAATTCTTCAAATTAAACTTTATAAATTTTTTAACGCTTGTTTTGATTCAGTCATTTCCAAAAGTTCAGTTTTTTGATAATGTTTAATAATATCACTTGTTTAGAACAGCATGGTGATACACATTTGTATCGGTAAAGAGTGGTATCGATTTCCATCTTCTTTCTTTTTACCATCCGGTATAAAAAACAGTAAAAATCAAGTACTGATTGCGGAGTTGGATTTTATAGAAAGCGAATTTGCTGGTTTGCTGCCAAAACCATATATGAAAGGTTCTTTACCGGAAATTACACGCGCGATACCAACAGGGATGAATGATCTTAATCGGAAGGAAATTAGTAGGTCAATGTTTTTACATTCTTACCAGAACTTTCCGACTTATTTTCGGGCTTATATTTTAAGTAATTTTTTCCATTTAAGATTTGTAAGTACTGGTTCAGACGTAACATCGTTTGTTAAGTGTTTAGCTAAGTAATAGTAACTTGAGCAAACGAGAAACACATAGAGAATGATTTGCCTTCTTTGTGATTACTTTGTAAATATTTTCTGCAGCGTAAACATTGCTTAGTTTTTTATTATAAAATTAATTTCTTGCTGGAATTGATGGTAAACTTTGTAGTTTTGTCAAGTTTTTTCATGTTGAAATATTTCGGAATCTCTGGAATTTTCACTGAATTTTGATAAATTTTTTTAGTTCCTTAAAAAATTCTCTAATATATTTTTAGATATGTTGATATTAGACAGTGCGATTTTTTGGTTGATTTGGAAACTCCGGATGCTACTATACTTGAACCCAATTATGCGAAACAGGTAATAATTTTTGTATCATCATATTCCCAGCAGGTATTCGTTATTGTTATCTAGCGTATGAATATTTTTAGTTATTAATAATTAGAGTTAAATGGTTTCGGCAAAATATTCTGTTTCCAGTTTTAATATTTGATGATTTCCCATCATTTTAATTTAAATTGAACCTTAAATACGATTACTTACATAAATTTTCCCTCTCCTTCAACTAGTTAAAGACTTCTGCTTCAGCTCTTATTCAAAAACTAATTCAAAATAATAAATGCTCGGCTAATTCCTTTCGTATGTTATTTGATTCACCAAGTCCAGTATTTCATTTAACTTGTAGATAAGCATTTGGCGTTCGGTAGTGAAGAAGAACTTTCTATTATCATCCTATTCTCACCCTATTTATCGTTCATTTTATATCCCGTTTATAACTGGTTCTTACAACGTTTACGGTAGTTATCATCTGCTCGAAAGGATTCATGTTACTCACGATGAAATATTGTAAAAAAGTCTCCTACTTAGGTATTCTTTTTCATTATTTAGTTATAAATGGAACTATTTTGCATAATTTATTATATGAATTTATTATATGTGGATCTATGTGGATAGATCGGTTCAGTGAAATGTAACTCAAAATTCCAAAAGAAATATCAGTGCTTTCAATGGCTGTCATCTGCAGATATTACTCCGAATCTCAGTCCTCAGATTTCCTTGATTATGACGTCGTAATATTGAAGTAATCCTATTGTTTTTATCCTTAATTATGATTTTTACTATAATTTTGTTGCTCAATGATTTTTATGACTAATTGTACATGCGTTTCAATGAATTATAATTCGAAGAGTTCCACATTTCTCACGCTACGATTTTTGAAATCCTTATAACTCTCTAACTTCAAATGCAAGTTGATAACACAACTTCATAGCATACTGTCGAATACGATTTTGGTAATTTTCACATTATTTTCAATTTTTCTTCGAAACAATCTATATACAAATCTATATACTAATTTATTGCTTTTAATAAAAAAACTACACAATTTTATCTTTTATTCGACTTTCCTCTTATAATTAGTTCTTAAGTCTTCCTTCTATTCTTTTGTTTTGTTCATGTATTTATTTATTTATCGAGAAAAAGAGAGGGAGAGAGGAAGAGAAAGAGAAATGGAGAAAAGAGCTATCTTTCCTGTATAGACTCTGTTTAAAAGTCATGTTTTTACAATGTTTGCTTTTTTTGCCTGTAATTAAATTCCCTCCCCTCTTCCTCGCCCCTTCATACTGGTTAATAAACTATGTTATCACAATGTGGATTTGAGAATTGAAATAATTGGTATTTTTAAAGAACTTTTCTTAGTAAGAATCTTTGTTTCATCACTTTGTTTTTTTCTGATATTTTTGTAAGTAATGAAATCTTTATAAAAAAGAGAAAAAATAAGGTATTTTGGCTCACATTAGCACGCGGAAATATTGGTTCGCGAAATCATAGTAAAATAAATTTATAAATTGGCTCTGAATTATAGTTAATTTCGTTTCAGAGGTTTTAATTGGTAAACAAGGATAAATATTCATCACGCTTATTATTATTATGATTATACTATTATCAATGTGTTAGTGATAGTAACTCCCATAATATCTAATGATTCGAAATGTCCTGGAGCGATTTTATCACTCTTCTCGTAATAAAATTAAAAAAAAAACCTGTTTTGCATTGCCAATGATTAATGTGGCAGCATTGTTGTCAGGTAGAAAATAATAACAATGCAAGATTTCAGGAAAAAACTACAATCCATAGAATTTGTCTTTTCATACCTGAGCGTAAAAATCAGTATGAAAAGGTAGCGGTTCCTTATAATGCTCACTTATTTATTCACATTTCATGACATATCAATTATACCATTATAAATGTTCAAATTTTCCAAATTCAAATTTATATCTAATTTTTCGAAAATGAGAGCATAATGTAGAAAGTACGTAAGAATAAAATTAAATCTTAACACGGAAGATGACATAACCATAATTTTGTTATGTGTGAAATAATGCTGAATCGAATTATAGTAATTTCGGTAATGAATGATTGAGAAGGGACGAAGAAACAAACTTAGACGATTAATATTGTTAAATTTTATGAAGAAAAAATCGAAATACAGGAAAGATCGGACATGCAAATGTACCAGAAAATACCGAAAATTCTTCCCGAATAACTAATTGATTTCTAAGTCAGGCAAATATCCTTTCCGACCAATTAATTTATCCTTCTCGAAAAATTCATATGATTATGTGATTGATTTTTCAATTATTTTTACAATATTTCATTAATGTGCAATTGTTGTTGTCTCATCTTCATAACTTATTGTGTATTCTTTATTTATTGTCAACATGCGTATAAATTTGATCATCACGTTCTTACAAAGAAATTGTAAGACATGTCGCGCTGTGTGAAGCACACGTATTGCTTATTGTATGCACTGCATATGCTTAAAAAATGATAAATATAATAAAAATTTGATAAGGATAAATATCTTAGGCACGCAGTTGTTAATAGTATGAAACAAATCCATCTTAGAATGATCAGTATGATCAATGGAATTAACAATACTCCATCTTATCTTATAGTAATAGTGAACTGCTTGCAGCATTCGTTCACCGATTTCATTTGCGATAGATATCTTGCACGGATGCATACTCGCTACATAACAAATAATAATGCAGAGTTTTATTTCTTACTATCCTTTTTATTCTGCCGATTCCTACCCCTGCGTGATTTTCCATCTAATTTTTGCATCTGTTCGAGCGCATCAGATGAACCACGTACCACCCGTACATCATAACTTTCAGCCATTTCACCAAGTGGTCCTTCCGGACTCACGAAACTTTCTTTATCTATTGTCAAAGTGTGCTGAAATAGTTTAAATATATAAAAGTTATTACTCACTTTTATAATATAAAAATTGTTGTTAAAAGATGAATTTTAATGACTGCAGAAAAACTAATCCTAAAAAGCAAAGAAATTTCAATACTTCACCTCTTTTTCGCTTTTTATTTCCATGCTAACCTCACTTTCACCAATCTTGATTTCTTCTTGCTTCTTCTTCGTTGTCCTTATTAAATCGCGTATAGTGGCTTCATAATCCATATTTTCTTTCGCATATTGCTGCAAAAAATCAGAAATACGGGAGAAAAAAAGTTATATATTATAATCACCATACCTCTAACACTTTCAAATCATCCGCATCCTTCATCTGACAGCTCCACAGTTCATCTGGGTAGATTGCTTTGATTAGACGTACTAAATTTGCAGCGTCCTCAATTCTGAAACAAAATGCAAATGAGGTGAATCCACCGATATTCTAAAAAAGGAAAAATTATTCATAATGAAAGGATAGACTTGCTTCTTCTCGACTGCGTAATGATTTAGTAGAGATGCAAATTTGTTATTTAATACGAGGTAGAAGACGAATGGACCAAAATGTCTTGTAGAAGATAGATTTGCAAATTTATTTCCGCTTTCTGTACGATCAAATATTACATGACAAAGCTGAAATTTGTAAAAATTTCGTAGAATTTTTATGTAAAGGAATAAAAAAAAAGTTTAGAGAAAACCGATATTTGTTTAGCTTAACTTGGATTTTTTTTGTTGGTAACTTATAAAATATTTGATAAAAATAAAATTTTGCAGAACCACAATTTTCGCTCGAAAATATTGAAATAAAAAGCATAATGAATTGATTTAAACTAACCTTAATGAACACAGGATCATTCGGTAGATAATAATGGCAAGCCCAATCAAGGACGTATTCGTGGTCATCCCTATCCAATGCCATCTAAATGAATATTTCACTGTAGGACTGACTCATAGCATGTAGAATTTTGATACTAGTCCCTAAATTAGCCACTATTTCTAACAGTCAACCTGTAAATATGGATCTTTGAATAGTGGTGGCTCATATATTGGTCGGTACTGATGACCTTTATAAACTCTTGTCATTCGATCTCGTTCTTCTGGTGTTGCACTCCGTAACGTACCGTCTGTTTCACGTACAACAACTGAGCGCACCTATAATAAAGACCATAGTTATTAATAATGATGAAAATAATGCATTTGAAAACAAAAGCAGATATGAATAATTTTACCTGAACTCCTAGACCAAAAGAAAGATCCGTGAAGACATATTTACTGTTATCAAAGCCTTTGATTTCTGGATCATTGGCTAAAATAATCGGTGTACTGCAACGAGGTTCTAGTACAGGAACAAACTGCAGAAAATTCATTCCTATTTCTTCCATGCTTTTCACTGTCTGAAATAATCATATTTCAGTTAAACTTATTGGAGTGTGAAATCGATTTGCAGTACAAACAATATTTAATCTGCAATCTGTCAGGAGAATGCCTGACGGCACAATTATAAGTAACAGACTTTATGCAAAATGAATGATACAATATTAAATTTATATATCATAAAAGAATTTCAGCTCTGAAATTTTGAAATTATACTTTCTCGTAAGCTTCATCTGTCATCAAAGCATAATGTGAACGTTGAGGTTGAGTGATTTGCCGGCTGCTGAATAGTTTCTCCCTAATATTTGATCCCGCAAGCCGTTTTAATAAACTCTGAATATCATTTCTGGTAAAGAGACGTTCCACATCAAATTTATTGCTACCACTAGCCTCATGCGACTCAGCCGTTATTCTGCAACACATATTTGACACATCCTCAACAAAAAAAGTCGTTTATTGAATCCTGATAAATCACTTTTCATAATTGATAGCACTTCAAACTTCAAGCTGATACTAATCCTTTATCATCAAAAACCGAGATTTGAAATGTCTTCGATCTAAAAACATAGGGTATTGTAATATATGCTAGACTAGATTAATTCCTTCCCGAAGTTTTCCGAAACGTTTAATACTTATTCAGTACTTTTTATAGAAAAAATACTTTTTAAAACTACTTTTGCCTCTCAAATATAATTACATTCAAGACATTGTATGTATTAACTCATAATTTACTTTTATTTAACCAAAATATATAAGTCATCTTGAACTTGATCTGAATGACAAACTTGTTCAGAATAATAAATTATCTTACATAGGGACACATTAACTTCACACTAAAACAGTAAACTGACTAAAAACAAATAATCTATTGCCGCTCCCTTACTTACTTCACTTTAATTAAAATCAGTATAATCTCACTCTGTCCGTTTAATCCAAGCAGAATAGAAATTTCTCCGCATTGCCATATGATTATAATTTTTTGATCTTACCAATAATCTCCATAAACGTTTGTTCACAACCATATTTTGAACAGCACGAAATAATCAGTCAAGTCTGCAATAAAACAAACATCATGTTGGCAAATAATTAGTTCAATCTGATTAGATTCGTGACTAGTCGTTAGAAAATATTAAACTATAACGTTTCAAAACTTCAAAACATTACAATAAGTTGAATTCACGGTAATAATACAGTCCAAATTTAATGAATTTATACAAAGCTATCACTCTCATACAGCAAAAGTTAGCAAAATGCAGATGATAAGCTTGCAGAAATACTGATAACTGAGATACACAGATCACTTCGCGACACACGTTGTAACACAATTATATAGCCTGGTGATAAAATGAGTCTGTTGTTGACACACATGCGTAAAAGGATGGTGAAATGGGGTGGGTGCTACTTTGGGTTGTTCCGCGTCACGTGGTCGTGTTGTTGTGTAGGGTTTCTCGTGCTTTACGTTATTATTGCATATTACGCTTAAGAATTTACATCACTGAAGAAGTGTTTATAATTGCATATCATCTAGATGATGATTTCGTTATCTCTGAAAGCGTAAGGCTGTAATAATAAAGTGTAATACGCGTGGCATTAAATGGAAGATTGAATAACGATGTGTGTTAAGCCTTACTATGCTAATATTGTATCTCACATTTCGCTTTTGAAATATTATGATAATAAGGCCTTAACCGCTGAGACTTTCTGACACCAAAATTTTAGTAGCTTAGACATTTTTCCATTAAAAATTCCATTATATTAAATTTTGAATTTATAGAAAAACATGAAAGTTAAGATGCTTTTATATTATTATCAGAGAGTGCTTAAGCTAAAAAAATTTTATACGAAAAACTCAGTTGTTAATATATATGATCTCAAAATACCCGGATATTGTAAAAAAGAAGTATGGTTATCAAATTTCATAGCAGCATATGGATATATTTCTACATTTAATATGAATCTGCTGATTCTGGAAATGTTGATCCTAGATACATGCTTACTGCAGATTTTTTGATGCTTCATATTTGTTATACTTATATAGTGCAATTGAAAAACAACTGCTTTATTTTTCCTCAGAAAAAGCTCTGCAGATTATAACATTTAACGGTTTGATCGGTTCAAATGTGTTGTAAAAGTTCACTAAATTACTCATTAAAGTCTTTTGTTGAAGAACTTTATGAATTAATGGATGATAAAATTGCTTTTTGTACATATAACATCTGAAGTCGAAGATATATATGTTACATTTAGTCACACGGATATAATAATAATGGTCATATTCTGGTAAAAGCGATTTCTCTACGTATGGAAAGCAATAAATGCAGAAGAAATGCAAATGAGGATGGGGATGACGCTTATAAACGATTTAGCATTCATACGTCATGACAACTTACATAAATCAAGCCATACGTGATATATGAAGTAACATTAGGTCTATTAAAAAATACGTGCTTACAATGGCATTAAGTATCGCTGCGTTATTTACAATAAAACATCAATTTGCAGGTTTTCTGTCATTGCCTTTGATACCAAAGCCAGCATTCTGAAATGTCTACCACTGTTGTCGCCGCTGATTCAAACCAGCTAAATTTCAATCCATCATGGTCAGTTATTCTATGCAATAAGTATACCTTATAAGTATAATTTAGTGTTAATAGAATTTTAAGTTAATTATAAGATACGAGACAGTATATTTGCATCAGATCATCGATATCATACGATACTAAACGATTCAAAGAGATCAATATTGTGTGCGGTATCTAGAAAAAAGTGTCTGAGTTAGGGTGTTATTACACATGTCAGTTCTCTCTTTTGTATTTTAGGATGCGTCCCGTTTCTATGCCGACATCGACTGGCGGCGGAAATAGTAGCGTTACTCGTACGGAACCACTATTTGCTGCTGAAAATGTGTGTTACAAAGTTTCAAATACTTGATACCAACCGCTGTTTCTGCTTTTAAAAACTAACTCTTAACAGCTAATGTTGGATTACCACGGGGAATGAGTAACGAGAATTTTTTGTTGGTCCTCTGGCTTCCAAGTCACTGGCAGTTTAAATAATTAGACAAATAGGATAATTTAGTGATTTATACCAATAGATCTTCCGAAGTATATATGTACATATGGTTATGCTTCATGATAATCCGTGATAAAATAATGCACTGGTTAACTAAATTATCTTAATTGCCAAAGTTCCTGTGCTAAAATGAAGCATAATTCCGGTTTGCACTATCTTACTTTTAATTCAGTAGTCAATAGGAATTTAATCTGAATGCAGGTCATTTTATTTTATTTTTTTAGCATGCAATCGATTATCCTGTAGCGGATCCAATTTTCGTTAAAAATCGTTATGGTCGAGAGGATTTGCTTGCTCTTCTTTTCAAAGACGTACATCCACCAGATGGTCTCGATAAGTGCCATTTTTACGTGCCCATTGCTCAGAAACCGATCATATTAACACCGCTTTCTGATACGGAGACGGTATTTTCATGCTGTTAATTTTATGAAGAAACCAAATAAAATTTTAATCTCTTAATACTTAAATATTTACCGACATTTTTTATAACAAATGTAGTTTTCTTGAAAGAATAAGACATAACTTTTTTAAGAATAAAACATAAAATAAATAGATATTTTAGCGACTGCAACACAACATAAATTCGAGCAAAGCGATGAGTTTACTGAGTCATGCGGATCGAGCAACGATTGCATCTGGTGGTATGATTGGTGGTCCAAATATTCCATTACAGCTGAGAACAAACCAGGAAAATCGTTCATTTTCACCATCATGGATACCTGCTAGTGGTATACAAACATACTATACAGTTTTTTCTTTTTTTTTTTTCACGGTTCCAGAATTGATGTTGTTCCAAAATTCTAATGAGATTTTGCCGAACTTAGTTTTCTTCTCTTTATTGGAGTGCTTGTTTTGCATGATGAATAAGTAATTTTTAGAATAAATTTCTTCTTTCTTAAGCCACTAAGTGGTTCTTTTTTGTTTCTTAAAAACAATGAAGTTTTGGTTTTAAGTAAAAGAGATTGAAAATAGTTGTTTCTAGGTGGTGGAAATAATGGTTTTGGAAGGGGAAGCTTACAGTTTGGCCGTACCACCTTTGGAGGTTCATATCGTGGACGTGGTATGACACAAACCAATTCTACCAATCCATCCGAATCAGTAGTAATTGGACGATTTAGTTAGTTTATTGACACTTAGTGGTATAATTTCAGATCATTTGATTATACCACTGCGTCAATTAACCTTGATATAACATGTGGTATTTGTGCAGGTGCCAGTCGAAATAATCGTACTGGTATAGCCGGTTTTGGCCGAGGAAATAATAGTACGCAACCATTTAATGCACGAGCTCAAGGTCTGTACGACCCGCGAGATCCACGTGATCGTCCGAGGCAGCGTCTTCGTAGCACATCTGATGATACACCATCGTTCAGTAGCACTGCAGATGATTCTCCTGCGCCTCTGAATAACGGTTGGACCCAAGTAGGACGAGCTGCAGCACCGTGGAGTAAAAGAATGCATGTTAATGTGAATGCAATACAACAGCCAGTAGCAAGCGTCGAATTCCCCAACCATTCACAACTACCCGAATGGATGAGTGATGATCAAGAAAGGTTACTTTATTGTTTTAAGGATTTATTGTGGTTTTATGAGCATTGCATTGATTCTGAAGTGGTTGAATTTATTTATTTCAGAGGAGGCAGTTCAAATTTGGAGGAAACTGGTTCATTTGACGACAGCGGTCAGTTTCAGGCGGCAGCAATCGCCCAACGAATGGCGACGTCTTTGGATTTGATGCAAGATTCTGCATCGGACGTATCAATGGATATTTCGGAAAGGTTTGTTTGATGCTTTTTTTTCTTAATGGAAATTTGTTTTATCACTACTTCTTTTGGTCTTTGCTTGTTCATTCCGGATGGATTTTTAAGTTTTCAATGTATTATTTCTTTTACAGTCAAAAATTTTCAAGAATGAAAAAGTGTTGCTCTACTTGGTTCTTTAAAAAAATTTGATATGTTTCGATGCAAGAAATATGTGAGTTATGTGTTTTTAGACAAAGATCACATGAGGAAGGAGAAAAACCGGCTTTAGCATCATCTGTACCTTCTACTGTTCCTAGTACTTGGTCTGTGTTATCCAACAATTTGGAGCAGCCACAGTCAGACAGAATTGCAAAGCAGTTTGTTGAGGTCAGATGTTGCTTATGATTTTGTCACAAATGGGTAATAGAATACTATGGTAACGATAAATAAGAAAAAAATTGTTCAATCATACGACTTTACTAACTTTATGACTGTGGAGGTCTGAGTAGTCACTGAATGCTAATATAGGATTTAGTGCTCCATAATGATGTTTCCTTTATTTTTCTTTCATTTTTCTATCAAGCTTGCAAATAGTTTTAAAAAAGAAAACGATTTTACCTCTCTCTCTCTCTCAAATCTCAAGTTCATAGAAATAATTGAAGGGTTCGTAAATGACATTAGAAGTTATAAGGCTCTCTTTATTAGGTTAGGATTACGTTTGGCACGAAAAAATCATTGGAAGTTCAACAAAATTTCGTTGTACCACTTCATGTCACCATCGATTACGTGTGGACTTGTTAGAAAAGAATAGTGTCTCAAACCATTCCACATGGTTTTCTGTTTTTCTTGAACACTATGGGGGGTTTTTGTAAAAGTAACCGTGTATTGAAAATAAGCGATGTCTTGGAAACGGCACATTGTAGGACCGCTAATGATGGTAACTGTGAAAAATATTTATTTTGGATTTTGATAAATAATGGCATTTTTCTTTTTTGCTACATTTTCTATATTTAATTATTTCAGAAGCCTGATGACACCATAACTTTAGCATCCGAACAATCCACATCCATATCTGCAGCGACTACTTCTATAAGCAATCCATTTCAACAAAATGTTTGTTTATTTTATATGATGATTCTAATTTTGACTTTTCACTTTATCAAATCAATTTTTTATGTACTAATATATGAATTTTTTAATATCTCCGACTATGGCACTACAAATCTAATACTCAAATAGATAATTAAATCATTTTCTTCATGTTATTCTAACATTTTTTATTTTAACTTCGATTCAAATGAATCAGATTCTGGCTTATCAGATGTTAGAGAGCAATATTATGAAAGTGGTGTAGATATAAGTTTTTATATAAGTATATGATTGTACAGACTCGATATATCACAGATAGTTATGGAAAAATTTAGAATTGAAGAAGGCACATAGGTCATAAGTGAAATATTTTAGTTGTTTTGTAACAGTTAGGCTCAGATTTATTTATATATATATATATATATATATATTTGCTTTATGATATTTTTTAGTATCCGGATGATGTTAGCTTAGTCAGTCATTCATCTTCAATGGGAATGGCTTCAAGAAATGACAATGTCGATGAATGGTACTATGTGGATCCGAAAAATGCCGTGCAAGGTCCCTTTCCAACAACTCATATGCAGGTAAAATCACATTAAATTGATAGAATGGGAAATTAAGTAGAAAAGTTGCTTATGCAATAAAGTTGATCTATTTGAAAATCTTTGCTCTTTAATGCTAAGATAGCTTTGTATTACTCATATTTGAGGAATAGAGTTTCTTTAATCGATAATTCCAGGCCTGGTACAAATTGGGATATTTCACATCAGAATTACGTGTACGGCATGGGCAGAATCAAGATAGCAGTTTCGTGACTTTGGGTGAGTTGATAGCAATGAACAGTGAGGAGACACCATTCAAATTGAAACCTTTTCAATCATCAGTAATACGGTTACCTTTGCAGCAGACTGAGGAAGTAAGGTAAACATTCTAATTTTTACGATGAATAGCTGATTTTAAAGTGTAAGTGTAAGTAAATGAAGACATCAGAAAACAATATTCATAGCGGCGAATTCATAGCGCATATTATAATTGAGATATTAAATGATTTATTTATGCCGTTTTCTGTTGTTGCAAAATTAATTCCTTAATGGTTTTTGATGTAGCAGAAATATATGGAGTCGAGATTATAATATATCGTTCATTGAAGCTGAAAAAGTCAAGAAAGAACGAAAGGTTAGCACCTGTTTCTGTGTTCTACGTTAAACCGTACATGTATAAATTTGGTCTTTTTCCATGTTAATTGGTTTTGACTTCATTTATATAAATTGTGTACTTGGATAAAGTCGAAAAAAATTAGTACTGACATTAGTAGTACAGATTCGGAGTAAATCTTTTCATTTATAGAAATTGGAAGAAGAACAACGTCGGATGGCAGAACAAGAAAAGCATTTGAAGCAGATGAGAGAAGCTTTGTTGAAAGACGAAGAAGAAAGGCTTGAACGAGAGCGATTAATTGTGGAAAAAGAAATACAGCTTCAGAGGGCGCAAGTAAGATAGTTTAGTTTTACCCCATTCCTCCCTCTTCTCCCGTTTTTTTTCCCTCTCTTAATTTATTGAAGAATTGACGAAAGAATCTCTTATGAGTGAAACGTTATGTGATGCTCATGATTGATGGTTACATAATACCGTATTTTGCTGCAATTTTGGTTTCATACAGTTAGGTCGCTTTAGAAAAACGAAGGTTTTAGCCTTTTAGAAATTCAAATTTCAGGAAGAATTAGCACAATTAGCAGCGGAAGAAAAAGAGCGAGCAGCGGCACGAGAGCGTGAAATAGAAGCTGAAAGGAAACGGTTAGCTGAAGAGATGGAAAAGGCGAAAAAGGAAGAAGTGGAAAGGGCCCTGGCGGAAACAAGACGAGTATGATATTTGTAATAAAGCTCTTACACCAAAAATAATTTAAGGAAAGGAAGGGAAGAAGTTTGAAAAACAAGTTTGTTGTGAACTCTTGGTACTTTTTTGTGCTTTTTTTCGACGCGCTTTTCATGAAAAAGTGCTATGATTATTTTAGAAGGAGGATGAAAGAGAACAGCAACGATTGAAAGATGAGGCAGAAAGGCGTATGAAGAAAGCTATGGAGTTGAACAGAATGCAAGAGGAAGCCGAAGAAGCGGCTCGAAAAGCAGCCGCTGAGCAGAAACGAGTGCGACAGCAAGTGCCAGTGAATGCAGCAGCAACTGCACGTGAAAAAGAAAATGTGCATTATAAGCCATCCATCGAATCGAGAAAAGGGGTAGTGTATTTACGTTTAAATGAAAAATTATTTTACTCAAGATATTGTTTTATCAGCATCTGTAGAGCTACAGATTTCGTTTGGAAATGTCACTTGATGAAAGTATTATGAATTTTCAAAAGAATTCAGCAACTGAATAAAAACTGGACAAGAGCATAAAGTAGAAAATATACTTTAATCTGGTCATTTATGTCTCTGTTTAATGTTCAGTGGGATGGTCATGTAATTTTGTTCATATCTTACTTGCAATTTAACTATTCCTAAAACTCGCCAATCAGAAAATCGTTTTGGTAGTATATTTGCTAGTAGCTTTCGCCACGTCCCCCACCGTTTAAAAAAACATAAATATTTCAGAATGTTCCCAAAGAATTCGTTGTTAGTGAAGAATTCGCCCCGCCTTTAAGGCGAAAAGAATTAGAAAATACACCTACTAATTGGACACATTCTTGGCCAGTAACATATCAGAGTGGTGAAGAAAAAGTTGCTACGACGAAAAGTTTGTCGTTTCTTTTCTTACGCGGGTAATGATCCTGGCGTACTGTACTTCTACTAATGACTCAAAAATTTTTTTAGCTGCTCCATGGGTTGCTGTAACAAACAAGGGAACGGGTGATCGGAATGAGCCAAGTTTGTTGGACATACAACAAGAGGAAGAACGACAAATGATTGCAGAAATGAAGCATAAACAGCTGCAACAGATAAATGGTGCAACAATATGGAAAGATGCTGATGAAGCAGCTCGTGCAGGAGTTTGGAGTTCTGCTACACATAAGCTGAAATGGAGGCAGGAGTCTCAGGTTTTTTTTTACAAATTTAATGGTTTATTCTACTGTCCTAATCATGTACAGATCAAATACTGCAGAAATTTCAGCTGTTTTAATTATTTTGGTGAATTTATTTAAGGTGTGGATTAAATTTCTTTTCCCTTTAATTGTTGGCAGTACATTTCTGTTGTGTGTAACTTTTTTTTTTCACTTTTCTTTTAGCCAGCACCTGGCACAGCGGCTACACCTCCACGGCAAGTTGCATGGGGTGGCTCCACGAGCTTGAATGACGTAGCCACGACAAAAGCAATCTGGGATGATCCATCTCTTTCAGATAATGGTAAAACTAAAGCTAACAGGTACATTATTAGAAAAAATCACCTTTAATTATGCATTTACTTTTTTATTTTAATTCATTTTCGAAGTCAAGTCTTTTCAGAAATTTACAAAAGGCAAGCAAATGCGAACGGGGAAATACAGAACACGAAGTATATCTTATTGTACTTTGTCCAGTATCGGATTTTTCACGTTTTTAAAACTGCTTGAAATTCCTAACACATGTAAAAATATGAAGTTTCTTGGTATCTCAGAAATATTTGAAATCGGTTGGTATATTGATTTCTCAGTTTTTAGGTAGTAAAGAAAATTTTCAAACAGTCTGTTACAAATAGTGGTTATGCTCTTACTTCTTGGATGATAGATCGAGTGAAGCAACTAAACCCGCAAGTGGATGCCGATGTGTTCGCTGCATTCATTGAAGGCGTCGACAATCCGAATGAAGTAAGGCCGGAATTTCTGAAAGCATTTAATTTTCGGTTGTTTTGGATCACTGTTTAAATTTTGCAAATTTTTTATTCAATTAGAATTTTTTTTTAGGTGGAAGATTATGTAATTGGTTATTTGGGTGAAAGTCGTTCAGTAAAGGAATTGATACGAGAATTTCTCGAACGACGTTCACAAGCTCGTCAGAAGCGAGAACCTGTTGATAAGGATGTAAGTAGACTGACACTTAGACTGATTTTTACATGGCTTGCAATAAGACAGTTCATTTCATTGAAGCATGAAACATCTTTGCTCTCTGTAATATTTGTTTTTTCAGGATTTAACGCATCCTGCACAGGCAGCGGATGCATTAAGCACCATTGCAGCGAACAATAAATCCGACAGTTCTACCTCGCAACAAGCATTGACGGGTGGTGGAAAACGCAAAAAAAAGGGTAATAAAGGAAATAAGCTAGTCGTTGATGGTGCTTATTTAGGTTTTAAAGGAACTGTTGATCCGAATCGTGTTAATGTCGGTGAAATCCATACTGTTGGTGGCAGTGCAATGGTCGATGATTATTCGCATAAAAGTTTTTTTTTAGCAAAGAAATGATTTTGTTAAAATTATTGTCTTTTTTCTCCATTTTTTTAGTAGGCGGTATTTCCTCGTTTTCTTCTGCGTTCAAAAGTTTTCTCTCATTCTCTAGGGTTCTATATGGTTTCTTTTTTTGCGATATTTCAGATCTGTCATATTCAGCAACCATTTCTTGTGCCGGTTTTGATTACTTTTTGAGACCAGGACTAAAATTCCGATGAAATTTCAAGCAAACCAGTTAAATAATTGTAGTCCAGTCTGAGTTCAGCTGCTCTCGCTGCGAAGCGTGTCTGAAGGTGGAAATAGCATTAGGTAGGAATGAATCATTTTCGGGAATAAATTAGTATGTAAGATAAACAAAAATCATGATTTTTTTTTTGTGCAAATTTCGTGCTTTTTTGGTCTTTTTTTACATTTTTTCTTCATTCTGAATTGCCCGCTTATCGTAGAAATTGTTTGTATAGTAAAAGCAAAATAATTCATATTTTAATCATTGAGCGCCACTGTTATAAAGTTGCACTAGTCCGAACGTGCATTATATGGATGTCCTTTGGGTTTGAATTGCTCAGTTCTTGAAGGACGAGAGAATGGACGAATTTATTAATTTTCAATTTTTCCAGTGCTTTTATTTGCGTTTTTTGCTAAGAAGCGCGTAAGTGGTAATTTTCATGTGTCTATTATTTTCACTTTATCGAATTAAGGTTAAGGTTTTAGGCTTGACTTTTATGGATGGGAAGGCGATGAGTGTATAGTTCTTTTTCTCCGAAAGCTCACAGCCCGTTGAAAAAATTACTTGGTCTTTTAGGATGATATCATATATTTTCCTAAAATTCTGTTGCTTTACTTTGATATCATATGTTTGCTTAGTTGGGTGAAAATTTGAATGTTAGGTTTTTTCCAATTTTAAAAATGTGTTGTCTCATAATATATTCAAAGATTATCTAATTCGTTTGGAGAGGGTTTTGCTTCTGTGTTTTATTATTTCTCTCAGTTATTTTAGCTTTTTGGCATGCGATCTCTTTGATATTCTATTATCGGCCCCGGTCAGCTCTCTCTCCGTCTTTATGTTTTACACTTTGACTACTTTCGCTCGAAGAGCGCAGAAGATTTCTCATCCTTCCAAATTACTGGGATCTTGCTTTTGACATAGCAAGTTGTACTTTCATTCTTTATCGTTTTGAACGATAAATAAAGTAAAAGTTAGCTAAAGTAGCTAAAGTAAAAGTTTTATGGCTTCAATGATGTTTGGTAGAGAATGGGATTCCTGTGGCACAATTTTTGATCTTTTCAAGTTATTAAGTACTTTGTATTTTTATACAATAATTTGAGCTTTTTTTCTTAGGAGTACTGTTAGGTTTTTTATTTACATCTCAGATTTGATGAGATATTTTAATATAACTAGATTTTATTGGCCGCTCCGGTTGGTTAATCATAATATTTAAAAATTGGACAAACGTGGGAACAGAAGTTAAGCAACTTTGTGCTGTTAATACATATTAGATCGGAACATACCGGTAACTGTAACATAGTGAGCAGTATTTTTGTATATGAGGACTGTCGACTTGACAGTGATTTTCCGTTTAGTTTTCACCGATTCTTCGTTTCTGTTCATGTAATTTGTGCAGATATCTGGGCATTTTTCTGGCTTGTTGTTGTCAAAGTGATACAATAGGAATTCCGGTTCCTCCACTGCATATGATATTTGACGTTTCCTGCTTCTGTGTTACGTTTACGTGGCACTGTACTGATACTTATACTTTTTTTAATTTTCCTTATTTGTGTGTTCAGTCTCATTTTTCTACTGTTCATATCCATCTGTCCTTGCATTGATCCCATACTATATGAATGGAAACATGATGTTGTGACACGTAATACTGTTTTCACATTTGTACAAAGTTTAGTACTGATGTTTATAAAATGGTTATATATATAAATAAATATTTTATAAAAATTTACTGCTGACATTTTATCTTATACCAAAAATACGATTCGCGAATCTCTCGGTTACGTGAGTAATGAATATGAATTCGCTATATGAAACATTATAATGTGAGGCAGAAACCGTAACTTCATTGCAATCAATATGAAAGTATTGAACCGTCGTGATGTTTATCATATTCTTGAAAGAGTTGGCAATAGGATGGAAAAGGTAAGGAGAGCAACCATAATGAATTGGAAGTTAATTGTTTTGATCGAGGATCTTCGCTTAACAGATGGCGTCCTTCACTTGAAATTTTGAAGGCGGAAAGTAATGGTGATGTGAAGAGTGAATAGGTATTAAATATCAATTATGAACGTCACCGTGAATTTAAACAATAAGTTAATTTTCTTTTTTGGGTTCTTAACGCTACTTATATATATGGATTCAATTGAATTTCCATCTACAGAGCAGATATACCTTATCTTTCCTTTGGAGGAAGAAAAAAACTAACTGATAATTATAATAAGTTCCAGCAATGCTGAATAAAATAATTTAATCCTTCCGGCAGTAATTTAATCTTCATAGAACCATAGAGTCTTTTATTGATTTGTCAAAATCAGTAAATTATTCGTGTAGCAGATAACAGTTATTGATTTTGACAGATCAAAGAAAATTTTTATTATTTAACTGATTGTCAAATAAAGTGATTTAATCCTTCCAGCATTAATTTAATCTTCATGGAACTATTATGTTTTAAAACTTCATCTAAATTTATTATAGCACTAAAAGTTATCATAGATTATGCAAATTTTTTTTTCACCAAAAAATATTTGATTTTTTTACTTCTTTTCTTTTTATTATTATATCAATATTTCATTTTGAATTGTCAGGAATTCAGTGAGCACGAAAAAATAGCGAAGAAAACTCCGGAAATGCATGAATGATTTTCTGGAAAGTACCACGTATGATTCCGACAAATCATTCGCACGCTAAACCATAATAATTAATACTCTACGGAATATATGTCACATCACGTTACGTCACGTCACGTCACATCTCATTTTTCATTTTTTTTATATGCTAAAATGATCAATTATACCGTTTCGCAAATTATTATCAAAATATCTGTCATAGTAATAATATAAACATTAAGGTATATCATTTCAAATTGCTAAAATTCCTTAATGACTCTTTTGCTGGATATTTAAATATTCAAAAAGCATATTTAAAAATGAAAAAATAACTATCAGTTATAATTAAAGGTAAAAAAGCAATTATTAGCTATTAAATTAACTTTTAAACAAATCGTCGAAAAAATTTACCATTTTCATCTCATACTTTTCATGCATATTACTAATATTAATAAAAATAAAAATAAACTTCACAAAAAGAAATTAGAGAAGAAATATGATTGAGAGAAAATTTCATTTTAATCTTTTAATTTAATTTATTTTAATTTTAATATTCAAGAAAAGAAAGACAAATTACGTGCTAAAAGTTATTGAAAGTCTTGAATGAATTTATTCATTTTCTATTAAAACTTTTAATAATAATTTTTCTGTTTTATTTTTTTTCATGTTTTTATGCATGAAAATTTTGCTTAAATTAATAAAGAAAACAGTATTTCGTAAAAAAGAAATGAAAAAAATTAAAAAAAAGTCTTCAAGATTGCATGTGTACAGGTATATATTTGTATCTAAAATGTTATTAATCACTATTCCAAGTTTATAAAGTTAATTAAGCTTATTGCTACATCGACATTTTTTTATAATTTGCATCGTTAAATGATAGCGGAAAGGAAATAATCATTTGAAATACTTTTTAAATTAGCAAATTCGTTCTGAGATTATTATCAGTATGCTTCACATATATGTGCGTAAAAATTATTTTTCATAACATTTCTAATGCAACAAGCAAATCATCTTTTCTTTTTTTTGTTCTAATCTTTTATCGTTTGATAATAAAGAAAAAAACTTTGCAAACAAATATTTAAATTTGTCAAATATTCTGAAGAAAAATCGCAAAATCATTTTTAAATCATACTTTTCTCTTACTTCAACATGTTATAAACTGTGTTATAAGTTAAAAAATATTGCAATTTATGTTCGATCAATTGATTTTAATATTTCAATCGTTGATTCAAATGTTTTTCATTGTTTAAATTTTTATTTAAATTGGATTTAATGTATAAAAAAAAGTTCCTTGGATAATTTGTCTTTTGAAAATGCTAAAATAATAAAATGTGATTTAATAGAATTGCAAAATTTTTTTCCATACTTTCTCTTACTAAAGTATATAATTTCTTTCCTCCAAAGTCTGTAATTTCGAATATAAACAATAAAAATTGGCATTTGATATATTCCATGTCTTATTCATAGTTAATATATTTCATTTCATTACAAATATGAAATATGAGAAATTGATGTGAAAAAGATTAATTAAATATAACGAATATGGTTTACAGGAAATTTTCCTTAATTTTTTTTGGCATACAATTGATATGAACTAAAATTAAAATTACATACAACAGAATAATTATATTAAAAAACCATTCTAAACATCTTGGGTGATAAATTTCAGTTTATTCTCAGTTGCAATTAAAACAAATCCTTGTCTAAATATAAATAATCTCTAAGCTGTATTACTTGATTGTATGTTTGTGTCGGTATCATTTATTGTTTATTGCTATTATTAATTATTACTATTACTATTACTATTATTATGCTGCTATTATCATTATTATTAATTTATTGCTATCATTAATTAGTATTTTAAATTATTATTTACTACTATTGTTATCATTATTATTAATTATTATTATTATTATTTGTTCCATTGTTTACCATTATCATTAAGAACATCATTGCCATGATTATCATTATTTGCATTACTACTGATTAAATTAAACAAAAATTTATGAAAAAAGTCTGATAAAAGTTGTTGAGAAAAAGCAAAAATTTCTTCACAATTGTTATTTACTAAGGGATGGAAAGGGTACTGTTTAGAATTATTATCCAGAAACTTACCATTCAGAGCGTAGCACCGTTTAGAAATAATCCACCGACGAATAATCGTCGGATGTTTTTGATTCAAATTCTCCTCATTCAAAAATGATCCCTATGACACGTGAAATATCTTCATACACGTTACTTGCACACGTCATTCAATTATCTTCCATAATTCTTGCCCTATGAAACTTCAATTTTAAATGCTTTTTTTCCTTCTATCATTTTAATAATGAATCTCTTACAGATAAAAGAATTTATCACTGTCAAAATCTTCTACGTGTTCGAACAGGCGACGAAGTGATCCGTATAGCACGTGAAATAAGTGTGCATCAACGTTATTTTACACAATACGATATTCGCTTTTGTAATTGTCAACATTTCACAAGTTATTGCAGTTGCGGCACTGCTTTTTCGCATGATATGTCCAGCAAAATGAAATATTCAGCATGTAACTTATTGCTTTCATTTCGTTCCTCGAAGGATACTCGGAATTCCTGTCCGAAAGCCTAAAATCCCGAAAGTGACATTCAGGAGTAATGCAACCCGGCCGATGAACAATCACTGATTTTTTTTCTTTGTTTTAAGCCTTGCCAATAAATATTTTAGCAGTAATTTAAACTTTATTCTCCCATTCCTTTCTTTTCTTACTTAAGCATCCAAAGTTTGTTTTCTCACTTCTTATTTCAGAATTAATCAAGTTTTTGTGGAAAAAAAAGTGAAAGCATGAATTTATATTTTAAATTTGCATCAAAGCTTTAAAATTCATTCCAACATGTTGTGATAATTTAACGCATCAGTTTTTTCTTTCACTTTCAATCTTCCCTTTCATCTGTTTATCATCCAACCATAGAAATTTTGATTACGTTGATATACGTCAACTGATAGGTCTATGTAACATAATATTTTCAAATCCATCAAAACACATATCATTCTAATCATAAAGTGTTTTCACTCAATTCAAACTAGAATAAAAATAGAAAGACTGAGCTTAAAGCAATGTTAGACTGGAATTGTGGAGAATTTCAAGCAATTTTATTAATAATTAAACTAATTACTTCATATCAAATTACTTGTACCTCTTCTTCCGCGTTTTTTTCCCTTGCCAGCAAGGTATATATTCAAAAAAATTAAGAAATTTTCATTACTTTAAATCCCAATACAATTTCTGATTGTTTATTTTTATTTAGTTGCCAATAGCAAAATGCCAATCATCTGTATATATTTTTGAATTTCTTGTTAATTTAAAAAAAAGTTATACTAGTAAAATGCTAATGTTGAATAATGGAGAAATTCAGGAAGCAAGATTTATCATATTTATTGCTTTATCAATGATCACTTAAAGTATTCAACTGATAAATTATCAGTTAAATGTGTATTTTTTAAAGATGAAAAAGGTATTATGAGCTTTTTATCGCTTTACTGATAATTTCAGAATTAGAAATAAAATTTTGTAATTTCTTTACTTCATTTAGAAATTTTAAATTACTATTTAAATTACTGAGTTACTATTTTAAATTCGGAATCCACTACTGACTTTGAAGTTTGAAATACATAAAATGTGATTAGATTGTAACAACTGTGTTGTTTTATGGTAGTGAGGAGCAAATAGAATTTTCGGCAAGCCATTCGTAAAATGATTTTTCGCTCTCTTAAATTAAATTTATCTCCTGTGATTGGGCAATTGATTATATTGAATGAATGATAAATTGATATATTGATTACCTGATTACATTTGATAAGAAATAATTTGTCTTTACTTGCGAATATATTTTATAAACAGTGATTTCTCAAGACTCTTTTGTTTTACTCATAGAAACCTTTGTAATACAAAGATCAGAGCAAAATTTACCTGTGTTAGTAACTTGCAAGAAAAGAAACTCTGACTCAATCACTTTGATAACATTCATAAGTGAATCTTTTAGAAAGCATAAGAGTAGAAATTATATTTCTTGTGTTAAATTAACCGCTCAATTTAAATTCACACCTAAATTGCAGACAAAAGAAGGAATGAACAAAAGGGAAAGGACCACTTTTATAGTGTATTATCAAGCTTACCATGTTGAATATTTATGAGACTGTAAAGGGAAGTTACGGCTATTCGATTTCACATTTCAGAAATAAAGCTAAAGCGAAAAAATTATAATCTTACTGTTAAATAAGTAAGATCAAGCTTATATAGCTACTAAAAAAGGCATTATGAAATTTTCAATCATAATGTATTAAGTTCTTTTAAATGATACATATTTAAAAATTTTTGTAGGGAATGATGATTGGTTTGATTGGTAATTGATGATAAGAACTAATTAGTAGATACTTTATGGTTGAATATTCCTAAGCTGCTTCACTTTAAGCAAGAATTTACAAAGTTTCATTGAGGAGCTTATTGACTGATATTGATATAATCCAGAAGTGAATAATGAATAAGAATGAGCAACAGGAAAGCTTAATAAAAATGCAGATCTGCTTTTATAGCTTATTAAGGAATCAAAAACCAAACGAAATAATATTTATAAAATCCGCTTGCTGCCATAAGATATTGAGTAAAAAACGAATCTGCTGCTCAGAGTTTCCGGTAATTTTAAGATTTCAATTTGGTTATAAATTCACATTGTAAACAACCACATTTCGTAAACATAATTATAATCATTTCATTGAAAATTTTTTAATTAAAAAGTTTTGACGGTGTAATTTTTAGAAGACATCCTTAATTTGTAAGGATTTTTTTGGGGATTTCAAGACATAAAGGAGAGAATGATATTGCATTGATATCGATAAATTCATTTTATTGCAATAAATTGATAGTATTTCTTTTCGTTTTGTTTTGATTAATTAATATGAATGAAATCGATTTCATTTCTCTCTAAAAGTTGCAATTTATGCAAAAACTTTCAAGACTTTTTACCATCAAAAATTCTTTCATTGAAGTTTTTTGCGATTTGTTGGCTAAAAAACCTCTTAAGCTTGTTAGCATTATCTTTCATTAATTACAAGTAGTTTTTCAAAAGTGTCAGTTGTCTTTTCACTTTTTGCAAATGTTCTTTTTTTTGAAAATATCCCTGCAATTTTTCCATCGCTCTTCTGGATTGATTGATTTTATAAAATTTGTTCAAATTGAGAATGATATTCAAATTTAGTGCAAAGTTTAAACTTCTATTTGTTTAATTACTTTATAAGAAAACAGCATAGAGTAATTAATATGTTAGCAATTTAAAATTTTCTATTTTTATCTCATTCTTTCAATGTTGATGATTAATAAATCATGAAAGTGCAGCGAAATTAAAGAATAAAATCGGTTATGCTTCGAGAAACAAAAATTATCAGGGAAAGGCATATTTCACATTGCCTGGAAATATCCCTACGATAGTAAAATTGTTGTAAAGTTGTGCTTCAACACTTAAAATAGCATTTAAGTAAACATAATGTTGTGAAATAAAATTTTATTTAGCATATTTCTATGAATAATTTAGGATCAAAACATATGCTTTGGAAACTTTCCGGTTTTATATCATTAATTTAATTCCAGGTTCATAATGTTTGTGAATAAAGCAATAAAATTAATTATTGTACGTTTCTTAAGATTTAAGTTTCCTCTCCGATCATTAGAATGACAATCGAATTGTAAAATTGTGATTAGCATTGTACTGCTCTTATCTGTAGTTGGTACGCGCATTGTTTGATGCAATTTCTTGACATTTTTCCTTTAAGTTGAAGTTGTTTTCCCTGAATATTTGAGACTGAAAATAGTTCATTATGGTACTTTTTTGAAAGGCTTCTAGAAATTTTTTCAATCTAATATTTCATCCAATTTTCAAATTAAATAATTGAATTTAGGTCGTGATTTAATATCATTATTGTATTTGTTTTTACAATTGTTTTAACTATTTATGTGACAAAATTTAACAGCTTATCACATTGTTATATCTGTAAGCAACATTAGCCATACACCGAAACATTCTACAATATTCATTGTGTTGTCATTCTGCTCTTGCAATCAGTCAAGAGCATGAGTAGATCCTTATTTCTTGCATAATAAAATAAAATTGTTACCGATAGAATTGATAAACTGCTGCATTCTCATACCATGTTGTTGAATGATTGTTTTAAGTCAGTTTTAATAAGTCCTTCGTCGAATTTGCTGAATTTTTCTGAACGGAATAGTTCAAACATATAGGTTCAATACCATTATAACAAGTTTAATATTAGAAGAACAGAAATTTATATTTGAGAATAATTAATACTTCTGATCAGTGATGAATATTGCAACTGATAAAAGAGAAAAAACCTTTGGTTCTAATGAACAAAATTTTTCTGCATTTTTGGCTATACTGTGCTGTCATTAATCATTCTACGTTTAAAACTGCGTGATTAAATGGTAAATTCGAAGAAAGTGATTTTAGCAAATGAAGCAAACATACTTCTAAATGCATGAGATAAGTTAAAATTCTCATATTTTCAAAAAAAATTGCTTTGAATTGAAAAAAAGTGATAGAAATAATGCGACTTCTACCATAAATTATATTGTAGCTTTCCATTTCTCTAAGATTAAACATTGTATTGTAATATGCTTTTATTCAATTTCATGGATAATCCAACGTTATTCATAAATGAAATTAAATATTTCGATGAATGGTAACCTGTTGTCATTAAAGAATTAGCTATACCAAGTATGAACAGATGAAAATCAAAGAAAATATGCAAATAAAGTTGCAGAAGTTATATTATCTCTAGCTTAATTTATTCGATTCTCTATCGTCGTAAAATTTTTTATTCTTATACTTTCATAATGTTGTCAACTGAAAATGTTCAGTAGCTAATTATTAGTATCAATCGAAAAGGAATCAAGCTTAAGCGCATGCTGTAGAAGCATGAATTTAAATTTCCATACATATATGCACAAATGTAAATCATTTTGGATATTCATACCAATTGATCTATCTCTTAAAAGAAATTTATCCATATATTCTCTTATTTATTTATTTATATTTATTTGTTTATTTATTTTACTGATTTAAATCCCTATATTAGTATAAACTTACTCATTTTACAAAGTGGCAGGTTTTTAAAACATTAGAAACGGTACTACGAAATCAAAAGTGAATTAAGTTATTAAAATATAAGCAAATTTAGAAAAAAAAGCAATCAATAAAATCAGCAATCAATAAAAAAGCAATCAAAAAGCAATAAATAGAATTAGCAATCAGTAAAAAATCAATCAAAAGGTTTCAAACACGAATCAAAGCATGATTTAAGTGTCAATCACATTTCCATTCGAAATGTTCAGAGATCGTTAGTTGTGATATAGATATTGTTATGCTAAAAATTCCAGTGTAATTATTTGTTGAAAATTAAACGTAATGATTGACGTATTCTAATCGAAGTGACATTTTCTATAAGAATTTTACAAAAATTGTCAAGATAAATCAACGCAAGATTGGTGTTATAATCCCACGTTGTCTCCAATAAATATGATCCAAGCAAAAAGTGATGGCAATTATGATAGGTATTGACATTTGAAGTTTTAGGTAATTAATATTTGAAGTTTCCATGGCAATTATTCAAAGAATTAATTATTCAATTGAAATTCTTTCATCGAATACATATTTACTTCTGTCTTTGTCATGCGTATGTTTCAAATTTATTTTTCAGGAATTAAAACTTTTTACCACGGAAGTTCTTTGGCTGAGAAGGAAATGAAATGATCTAACAACTATGTGAAAGTATGCTCCATCGTCCATGCTGCATTTTTATCTTATTCCTGATACCGTCGTTGAACTGTTACGATGGAAATATGACAGGTATATTCGATATAAGAAGTGAATATAACAGGATCAAAAAACACGTGGCAATTGTGTTTTTCAGTATATTCTTACTGTATAGTATTACTAGTAATTTATTAATGCTAATGGTATTCTGTTGTACGCAAGATAATCGTAACAGTCGTACATTCATTCTTATCACATATCAGTTTACGATTTCTAGCTTTTTGAGCTTTATCCCACAAGCTGTTGTTTTGTTTGAATTACTGAACGCCGAAATCAATTCTGATTGTAAGTTTTCTTTTTTTTTCGCTTCTCTTATCGTCATTTAATTATTACTATTCATTGGGAAAGTTTATAATGACAGGTAGTCTATTTGGTTACCACATTCTCTATTAGTAAATCAAGATGATTGAATTTTATATATTTGCTTGAATTGCTTATATTTCAGCGCAGTTGGGAAAAGCATGGATCTACAACACATTCTCAACTTTGAACACATTTACCTTTATTTCTATGTTGCACTTTGCATTTTTATTAGCAGTGGATCGTTTTTTGGCTATAAATTTACCAAAATTCAGTAGTTTTTTGAATTCAAAAAAACTCTACTTAATTATTACTTTCGTTTGGTTATCAGTTTTCGGTATGTTCATTGATATCTCTCAACTAATCATTTCGAAGATTTCCTTAGATAGATTTATCATTAGTGTTATTTATTTAAAACAAAATAACTGATTTAAATTATGACAATAGAGATAATTTTAATAATTAGTTTTAATAATTCTTTGTGCTTATTAAATGCAGAATAAATTATTTTACCAATATATTGTTTCAACTTATGGCTTGATAACTTCCGAGAACAACATTTAGTTCATTAAACGTTTCAGTGATAACATTCACGGAATTTTATTATTGCTCTAAAACATTCGTTGTTTCGAATTTGCAATGGTCATTTAATTGCACGAAACGAACACCCGAGGGTGGCCAGATTTTTCTGAGGTTGATTTCTTTGAATTCAAACTTAAATATTCCGAAAAACAAAAAAACATTAATTTGCGTTATAAAGCACAAAATCAGTTTTTCTTGATTTATATTTCAAAAAGAATCGCATCGGAAGGATCCCGTAAATCCGTAAATCATTGTTTAACCTTAATTGTCTATCGACTATCTCTATTCAGAACTCGTTATATTTGGACATTAACTTTACCAATAACGATGTTCCTGATATACGTTTCAATATTCTACGTTATACGTCGAAGAAGGCTGCGTGTCTTCCATCTACAACCATGCACAACTCTAATCAGTACATTTCATTGTTTTTTTTATTTTTCTTTTACCTAATCAAAGAAAAAATACAACTTAAATCTCATTTGTTGGATAATCGTCAAAAATCATTTTATGAAATTTCCTCAAGAAATTTTTGAAATTTATGAAATTATCTTCTTTGTTAGCTTAATTCATCCTTTGAAATTTAGATTTAACAAACGCAAAAACATCCACAGAATATCAAACTACGGATAAGAGAAAAATTAGTAAATGTGAGCGATCAATGCTAATTCAAGCAGTAACGGTTTGTGGTGCAATGGAAATTGAAGCTTTCTGTTTTTATTTTTTACGGAAAATTGCAGTTAAAATAGCCGGAAAAGAAGTGGATATTCCGGTTAATATTTTAATCAATTGCTATGTTATTTTGGTTACTGCAGTATTACCTACTAGCAATTTAATTTTTGTCAAACGATTTCGTGTCGAAATCAAGAAGACAATTTTAAAATTATTAAAATTATGAACAGTCGAAAACGCTGACGATCTTACCTATATTAATTAAAGTTTAATCGTTTTGTTGTTGTGAATTAATTACAGTTTTAAATTTCTAACAGATTATTTTGAAGCAGCAATCTCATGAAATCACTTTCATCGATAACTGTATGGGAATAGCTATGTATTTTAGAATATCGGATTTCATTATGTGCTCCAGTTTAATAATAGCTGGAAAATTTTGAATATTTTGCTAAAACAATGATAATATTGCTATAAGTTATAAATGCCGTAATTCTTCGGTAACTACTTGATCAAGGGAAATATATTTCTTGTAATTCATCGAGCTTTGTTAACTCCTTTTCATTGATTGAGTACCTTTAATTAATCTGGAAATCATTTATTGGTTTATGGTACCAAAACTGATTAAGCTGAAATTTTTCATTTTATTGAAGGACAAAAGAATAAGAGTTTTTACTGATTAATAGAGGATTTATTCTTTGTTACAAAACAAGCAATGAAGAATGCCGTGGATAAAGTTAATGATTATGAAAAAATTTTGATATTTACTTCAAAAAGGAAAAAGTAAGGTTTTTATTGATTGACAAATGATTTATAATTTCTGTAAGATAAAAAAATATAACTTCGAATGTAAGGGAAAAGGTGCAATTAGTCACATTTTAATAAACCTTAATAAATCCCTTTTAAGCAACAATTAATTTCATTGTAAAAGAATTACTCAAATAAAAATAAAAATTAATTGATTCCTTGACTTCCAATGCATGTAATAAATGTGATGCTCATCATTGAATTTATACATCGTTTATGCTCGTGTTGTAAATAAAAAGTAATAGTTATGCTTCAATAATTGGCTTTTGCCAAATCAAATTTAGCTATTGTTAAAAAACAAATGAAGAAGTATAAATTAGAAAATAGCAATTGTTAAATCCAATCAGATTGAATAATTTAGTGTTAGACAAAAGATTGAATTATTACTTTCGACAACAATTCTAGCTTAAATAACTAAAAACTGACAATCAAATAAAGGATGAAAAATGTCACTTTCTACAACTATTCATCTTTTACTTATAAACTTCATTACTTTGTCTTCATTTTCAAATCTTTGCTGATAGTTATCTCAAGTACTTCAGTTTTTGCTCTAACTATTTCTTCTACGATTAGTTAAAAATTCGAAGAAGAAAGAGTAAAAATTGTTAAAATTTTAAAATCGAAAAGTTAAAATGTTAATTTTTTTTATATTCACATCAAATTTGATTATAAACTTAAACTTTTTCCTTTTTTTTCTAAATAAAAATGCCAAAATACAGCAATAATGCAGCACTCATTCACGAACAACAAAAAAACATGCACTTCAATTAGTTCTGTTGATTTAAAATATGACACTTAGTTGTAGAACTTGTTCGATGACCTATCTGAAATTCACGGTGAGAAATGGAAAAAGAAAGAGCTGAGAGAAAACCTGCTTAATTCATTAAGCTGTAAATATTGCTAGCATTTCATTAACAATTTCTTCGAACAAAATTAATTGTAACAAAAAAGAAATTTCCTTTTCAAAAAATTAATTAAACGAAATAAACGTATTCTATGCAACTATTGATTTACATCAATAAGTTAGATAAATCAAAACTACTTATCATTTGATGCAATTTTTTAGCACTTTATCACTGCTTAAAATTAAGATTATTGATAAAATTTCAAATTGGACTATAGTTAATGAATATTGATGCACTATTACTGTTTAGTAATAACTTTAAAAATTTGAAATTAATTAATCGATAAACGATGCCTTTTTAATATATTTCATCCATCGTTATCTCTGCAAAATTTTATTAATTTAAATCACATTCAAAATCATTTCAGATATTGAAATAATCAAAATTTAATATTTAATATTTATTTAATATCATCGCATGTCACAGAACAGAACTTATGATGGTATTAAATTTTAATTATTTATGTGAATGAAGAAAACTCAAAGTAATATTGATAAGAAATGATTGATTGCTGTAAAGGAATAAATTCGTAAGTGATAATATCGCAAGTGGCAGGTATTGATTTAATTTCATGTATTAAATTTTCATCTTTTCTGGAGCTTATATAATTGAACGTAGCTTGCAGATAATTATGAAATTATGAAATTACAGTTTTTATTAGTCAATTATCAAATTATTAATAACTATTCTTATACAATTGAATTTGAAGGTAAAGTTTCTTGTGAAAATAATTGATGAAATTCTGCATGCATTTTGTTGATTGATTAAATATTTTTAAATGCATTTCTAAAAAAATATGTCATTTTCTCCCTCTCTCTCTTTTTGACATTTTTAAAGTTTCTGATCAAAATTTTGACAGGTCATTCGTCCTAACACATATTACTAACAAAAGATCAAAGAGTATTTGGCATTTATTATTAATTATTGTAAATATTCATTATTTATTATTGTTAATACTATTATTACTATTATCTTGACTATTATTATTAATTGTCATGATTATTATTATCGTTATTATTATTATTATTATTATTATTATTATTATTATTATTAATTATTTTCAATTTACAGTTTCCATCGTCAATTGCTGAAATCAATATAAAAGCAGCCTGAAGAGCTTTTTTATTATCGAAAACTTGGCTGTTGCTTTTTAAGTGCCAATGTCGTATTGCTTAACCAATCAAACTAAGGTAGCAGAGAGAGGGAATGAGAGAGAGAGAGAGAGAGAAGTAGAGGAAAAGGATGAAAATGCTTTTCAGATGTTAAGTTGTAATTTTTTCACTCTCTCAACTCTTAAATAAACCAAACACATTCAAAATTGAATTCATATACTTTAATACAAACTTCAAGGCAAATGAGCAACAGGCGTCGTTCAACCAGCTATGCCGACAAGCTAAAATTCGCTCTTAACGAGTTAACAAGTAATGCTAACGAATAGTTTATTACTTAAAAGTAACTATTTAAATTAACCTAAATTAAATTTGCAATTACTGTAAGAAAATAGTAAAAGATATAATTAGAATAAAAAGTTATTTAAAATCATTTTATTCAAAAAAAATCAAATAAATGTAATTATACCAAAATGCAAAGGAAATTTCTGCTTAATTTAAATGCCATAGTTAGGAAATATTGATTGATTGAAAAAGGGAAATAAATTTTTGTTTAGAAACTCGAAAACTATAAAAATTAAGTATGAATTCCTTTTATTGTGACTTTTTTATAAACATTTTAAATGAATTTCTAATTTTAAATATAATTTATTATCATGTGCATCATTGATGGAGGAATTTTCTGATAACTAATGTAATAATAAGTAATCAGTTGTTGAAAACGAAATACTCTTATTTTACTTACTTTCCCACTTTTCTTGGCAAATTTCATGACTTTATTCTTTGTTATTTATTCACAATTCCATTTACTTTTCAATTCTCTGTGGATATCGGCCTATTCAGATAAGATGATAATTATTTAAATAATCAGTTTTGTTCTATAAAATTTATTATAAATGTCTTAACCTCTATAGATCTCAATCTATGTAATTAAATAATCTAATTTAAAGGTATCCTTCTTATAACTGACAGGATCTATCTTCGTAGCATGATTTTCTTGTCTGATACTATATAAATGCCTTGAATGAAATGGTTAAATGCCTAAGTTGTTGATAATAGTTATTATTTTGGAAAAAAATGTTTCATATATTATATTTGATATTAAATCCATTTATTTGAGAAAAGAATGCATGAATTTAACAATCAGATTTCAACTAAATTATTATCACTGATTGAATAATTAGAGTAAACAGAGAGAAGAGCTTTTTAGCATTTTTATCAGACGTCAAAAAAATTATTGACTTAACTGTATTGCATGATATAAAGTTGACTGCAAATCAAGTTTATTAATTTATTAAAACATTAATGAAAACTTTAGAAAGTTATTGTAATTTAAATTAATCAAAATATTAATTTTCTGATTAAAATCAATGGATTTCACAGTTAATTTTAGTGCTAAATAATGAATGCTTACACTTCTTTGTTCATTACTCCTTTTTTTTTTTCTCTCTTTTTCTATCTCGCACTTTTTACATATTTTATAAGCGAAGCATCATGCTATTTATTTCTAAAAATTTGGAGGATTTCAATCAACTAAAGTTTTTATAATTTATTTCTTACAATAATTTAATATTTAATAGTTTGAAATTCTTTATTTGCAAGAAGATGAAATTAAATATAATAGTTAGAAATGGTGAATAACTGCAAATTTTAATCTGCACAATTTCCGGAATGGAATAATTGAAATGTGATTTTTGCTGGCAAAAAATATATATTGACATAGAATTCCATTCTCTTTCTTTCACTGATCTCTTATTATTAGTTAGCTTTGCTAATATACTTCTCTGTGCACCTGTCTATGCGTACGTACGTGTGTTGGATATTACGTGTCCAAGTATCATGTGTGTAAGTCTACAACATGAATGAATTCGTGCAAGTGAATCATAATGTACCGATACATGCAAATCTACACATGTGATTTTAATGCTTTTGAATATATGTTTTTCAATCTGTGTGAATCTACGATGAACATGGTGAATCTCATTGTATCACTTATTATTCTCGAAATTGATAACAAAATTGAAATTAAAATCGTAAGCATTGCATACGGTATTGCTGCTATGACCACATACAGTTTTTGCTACAATACCTCAAATACCATGAAGTCATAGCAACAATGCTTCAAATGCCATAAAATCCTAGCTACAATACCTCAAGTGCCATAAAGCACAGTATAAATTCTTTGAAACAGTCTTAATTGCTTCCAATAATTTGAAAAAATTAAACCATAAGTGTTCATGTATATATGTTTGTTTCAATTATATAAATGTCTGCATTGTTTTTGTTTATGTAAATAAATTTTCATTTTTTCCTTTGTAAAATAAACTTACGCATGTTTGTGTAGACGCTTAAGTTTGTGTTTTTGTTTACACTTAGTTTTGTTAACTTACATAAATTCTATGCATGTTTACGTATTTTAAAGGTAGCATCTATAAATGTACCTGTCTGTTCTAGCATGTTTGTTCGCATTTTTGTAGAAGAATAAAATTATTGAGCATGAAGAAATGAAAGAATGAACAGGTAAAATTTAGATAAAAATGCAAAATTGGTTTGGTTGTTATTCGAGAATCCAAATATGATTATTTAATTTTAATTAATCTTGAAAAAGGTTAGTATAGAGTACAATTTAGTATAGAGTAATTTATTTGTCTGACTTTTCACTTCTTATACTTTAAGTACTTGTACATGCACTTTCTGTACTAACCAAATTAATAAAACTTCCAAAACTTTCGAGTATTTTCTTATTTTAGATAAAAAATTAAGATTAATTCAAACAGTAATACGAGTTGTTGCTAAAATGAAAATACGAGTTGTTGCTAAAATGAAAAATTCTAACAAGGAAAAAGCTTAAAAAGCTTTTAGAATTCCAAAACGATATTTATTGTGAATTAATCAGCAAATTAATTTCAAAGTGTTTAATCAAATCCTAATTAATCAATTAATCGACCAAATCAATCACACTTTATTATACTTATTTACTTAATGATGTAATCAATTTCCGTATTAAAGCTGATAGTTTTGCAATTTTAATAAAAAAAGAATGTCCGTTGCTAATCCCACGGGGGATTTTCGGCTAACGCTCTATATTAAACTTGACAAGCACAAACATGGAGGAAATTGCAAAAAGCTAACAGAATGCTTCAAACAATTTCAAAAATTCTTCTGTTTGAGAATATTTCCAATGACAAAAAATTCTTCGAACGATAGCGAAAAAAAACTTTAAATATTTCTTTCTCCTTTCTTTATTGATATAACATAAATTTTGAATAGTAACAAGTTGGTTAGTTGTTGCTTTTTTCCTCTTAGTTATATTTCTAAAAAATTTTCAAATTTATCATTTCAAGAAATTCAGAAAACTACAAAAAATTATAAAATTTTTATAGGATTTTATGTAATTGTATGTCTATAAATTATTACAATTTTCCTTTTGATATGAGCAATTTTGACAAGCTAAAAGCTCATTTTTTTATTTTCTAATTTCAGAAAGCGATATGGAAATAATCAAACATTACGATGAAATAACAACGCGGCCTAATTTGAACACCGTATCATTCTTTCATACTGATTATAAATTTGTAGCTAGTTAGTCAGAAGCTAGAAGTTAATTTCTCTCTGTGAAATTAAACATTTCGTCTATCATTTATTGTTGGATAGAATAAAAATAAAGATTCAAAAAATATATTAATAGGATAAATAGTTACTGAAATCTACGGCATTCATATTTGCATTCTGATTTTATCGATCTGAAATTGTATACGAAGTTAATTCATATAAAATAAGGAAGAAATAAATACCAAAATTTAATTATCTAAGAAAATGATAATTTGGGGAAAAAACTATAAATTTCAGATTTTATCGGAACAACATTTTACGGTTGATGAATTACGAGCTCTTTATAGGAAATTTAAGGACACATTGCCCATTTGCCGGAATTCATTCCGTGACATATATGCTAATATTTTTCCTCACGGTGATGTGGAGCAGTTTGCTGATTTGATATTTGATAGTATTGTATGTCAAAACGCTGAATATGTGACATTTACGGTAATTTACTTATCTTTTATTTACGTAAATGATCGTTTGTGTTATACATGCACAATAAAGTATTCAGATTTTTAATTGCAGGATTTCGTCAAGGCATATTCGATTTTGTTCAGAGGAACGTTGGAGGAAAAATTAAACTGGATGTACAAGATATATGATCCCAAAAACACTGGTAAAATAGAATGGGAACGAATTTTTAGAATTATTGCTGCTACTGATGATTTAATTGGTTAGACTTTTAAAATGAAAAAAACTTCTAAAAGTTCTAAAAAAAGATTAAATTTGAAGCATACTCTTTTGAATGAAATAACATATCTCAATAATTTGCTTTAGACATTATAGAGTGTTCAAAAAGTAAATTATATAACATCAATAGTATCGAAAAGTCAATTCAGGAATCCAAGCAATGCCAATAATATCACCGGATCAACGAGTGGAACAAGCTAGACAGATTATACAGGTAGACATAGGCTACTATACATTTACTGACAGTTTCTTCAAATTTTGGGAAGTATCTTTTAAAAAGTAATTCAACGCTTCAATAATACTGATTGACGAAAAGAGAGCTGACCATTTTTCTATACTGCTCATACAGAACTTAAACCAGGAAAGATTTTTTTATAAATTTCAAGATTTGAATTTCTTACATTTTAGAAATTTGATCATGAAAATAAAGGATGGATATCACGGGAAGATTTCATGGCTGTGTGCAGCCAAGATGAGCATATTCTTCAATCCATTTCAGCACTTTGCACAGCAGTTGTGATATAAATTGTGTAATAGAAATGGTATATCAAGAAAACAAAAACAGAAATAAAATGTTTGCATCGTACCGCTGAAGATAAGTGCTCTTAAAAAGGAAAAAAGAAGAAAAAGAAATGAAGAGATACAGTATAATAAGTCAGACTTCTAAATTAACAAAATGCTTCTAATTTTCCTGTTTATATACAATTACATAAAAATATAAAGAACAAAATTTGATTTAATAGTCAAAAATTTGAATCACCAAATAGAGTTCATTATGTGCACTGTAATACAATAAATTTGAAATTTACGGCTTAAAGTAACATCACGATTTACTTATTACCCTTTTTGCTGTTCCTTAGAACCATGAGCAACTTTTTCTTCGCAGTCGATGCAGTTGCGTTTTCCGCGTTTTCCGTCAGCTATAAATATCATCATTGTCTATAGCACATTAGTTGCCAAAAAACTTATTCAAATCCAATTATTGATAATACATACCAACTATGTAAATTTTCCACCAGTTTAGTCTATTGCTAAAAATAATTATTTTATCAAGATGCCTAGTTGTACTCCTAAAATATAATACACAATGAAAAAAAATGAATGAATGTTACTCAGAAAATCTTGCGTTTACCGTTTGGTGAAACCGAGCTCTTGCTTCTGCGATATTCTCTTGGGGTATTAAGGAATACTTGAATCTAAAAAAAGATTTATAAAAGCGTTAATCAATCTGAACTTAGGAATATCTTCCTATTAGAAAAATAAGTAAGAAATACTGTACTGCATACTTTTCCTGTTCAGTTCTTAATTCCTTTTCCTTGCTTTTGATTTTTTGCAAAAGATCAAATCGCTCTTCCGAGAGCACTGTACTCAAATTAACAATACTGCTGGAACTTACATCCTAAAATTCAGAAACAGTGCAAAAGAATGATTGAACATATTACAAATTTCTAAAACCAAAAGATAAAGGTTTTTTTCCAACGATTCTAGAGAAGCAGTAAAACTAAACCGATCTAAATTTAATTCTCTTTTCACAAATCATTATGTAACAATTGATTATTCACATATACCTGTTTTTTGCTTTCTTCATCCACTATCAACTCAAATGATTCGGCTTCCGAAATGCTCGCATTAAGCGTACTAATTTCGTCCTGATACGAAAATAAATTAGAAAAAACAAAAGAGGTATAAATATAAGACAGAAAAAATATCTCAATAATGTACTAACCCAATCAGCAGTAGATAATGACTTGTCAGCTTCATAGTTGCCGAATTTCTGCAAAGATTCGAAATCATTAAAAAATAAGATGGAATGAAGAAAGGATAAAATTATATTAATCTTATATTATTTTTAAAAACCCACCAGATTATTTACGCTATAAAAAATAAACAAAAAGAATAAAAAGATCTGCTTTTTCTCGATAATTTTATTAAAGTTTGAAACATGAGAAAAGAAACATACCGCTGCGTATTCACGTTGTAGTTCGGTAAGTTCTGCCGCAATCGTTAATTTTCTATCTGGCAAAATAGCAAAAAGTCGTCCACTGCTAAAAAGAAAATTATTAACTGAGTCCATTGCTTAGTCAAAAGTTGTTAATACCACTACATACCTACCTATTCTCAAAATTTTCGTCACAGAGCAGAGATTGAAAGTCCACAAAAGTTTCTCCATCAATGCACCGCCCTGAAATGAGTCCAATGCAATAAGAAATTTTGCGTGAAAAATTTATGCAAAGCCAATCGTTTTGAAACAATAAAATAACTAAATGTCTTCACAAATATTATTTGATTTTTTTGCTTTCATTTAATTTTGCTATATATTCGCTTAATCACATTGTTTAATGAGATCATTATCAGTAAAATGATAGCATGATATCTGAGGAAACCACGCATAATCATGGCTAGCATGATTACTTTACCGAGATATTAAAGTTACCCTCTACTACAGTTCCACACGAAAATGTAAAATGGCGATTGAGCTAATCTTCAAAA